>CAUYTI010153298.1:0-18409 GCA_963575145.1 Galago senegalensis
TTATTAGTCTTGACAGAAGTTTAGAACTATTTGTCTCTACATTTCACTAATCAGAAGTTTGGTCATTAGCCACCCCTAGAGGCAAGATAAGCTGGGAAATGTTTTTCCTGGACAATTTACTACCCTAAGGGAATGCAGATTTTTTCCTTAAGGAAGAGAGGAGTGTGGAAACTTGTAAGGCATTGCTGCCATCTGTATTTGGCGGTCCATGTGTCAGTTCACTCTGCGGCCAGTCCTGACCACTGCTCATTGTGAGCTCACTGCTCTCCTTCAAGCCTGCACAGACATTTGTGAGGTCAGAACTGGAGGCTTAAGCAGGAAAGGCTCCAGTGGCAGGATGTGTAGCAAATCTGTCTGGTTATGGGACCTGTGCTTCTTTGTTCCAAGGCACTTCCATAAACTCCCTACAGGCAAAAGTTGAGTTGGTGCCCTCCCTCATATCTTAGCTCCTCATGGACTCTGTTGTAGTTGTGTCCCTGTTGTAGTTGTGTCCTGCATCCAGGAGGTGTGCCATATACTCTTAGTCTATGCCCATTCACTGGGAAGACACCAATCTCCCTCCCTCTTTCTCCTTTCTGCTTCTCCCAACTTGAACTTAGTTTTTCTCTTGTGTAGGTGTGTATTAGATCATCTGTGGCTTCATGTTAGTATTGAGTATATTGGATGTCTGCTTTTCTATTATTGCCATACTCTACTAAGAATGTGTTTGAACTCCATCCAGGTTAATACAAAAGATGTAAAGTCTATGTCTTTTTTATGGTTGAATAGTATTCCAAGATATACAAACAGCACAACTTGTTAATCCATTCCTGGGTTGGTGGGCATTTTGGTTGTTTTCATATCTTGGTAATTTTAAGTTGAGCTTTGATAAACCAGCTAGTGGAAATATCCTCATGATAAAATGATTTTTTTTTTCCTACTGGGTAGATGCCTAATAGTGGGATTGTGGAATCAAATGGAAGGTGTATTTGGGGATTCTCCATACTTCAAAGAGGTTGTATTAGTTTGCAGTCCCACCTACTGTGTAAAAGTGTTTTCTTCTCTCCAGATCTGGACCACTATCTACAGCTCTTGGACTATTTCTGTTGGATTATGTGATTTCTCAGGGTGGTTTTGATTTACATTCCTCTATTGATTAGGGACAATGGCATTTTTATTCATTTTTTCAGGACACACCCTAGAGGAACTCCTAAGGGCGCCCCAGAAGGGAAGGTGCCCAGATATTCTTAGCAGCCCTGTTGCTCAGAGCCCCATACTGGAAGGAACGGAAATGTGCACAGTAGCCTGGGTCAGTCTATTGCCCTGTATCCACACAACTGCGTAATGGATGGAAATGCGCCTTGTTCACCAAGGACAAGTTTGTGTTCACCATGTGGTTCTCCGCTTGGTGCAGGGAGGTTGCCACCAGGCTTTAAGCACTGTAGTGGCATCGGAGGAAAGCCGTGGCCCAGGGCTCCAGCACATGAGTGACAACACAGCCACATCCACCTCAGTGCCAGGATCACCATAGTGGCCTACCTGTCCCTTAGGGTGAGCTGGGGCCCTGCCCCTCCCCCACCTACCCTTCAGACTCCTTCCCTGGTGAGAATTATTCATTTGCTCCAATGAATTCATAAGAAAACCCCAATTGGTCAGACTAGCTTTTGGCATGCTTCCCTCTGCCTGTGACTTTCTGGTTGAAATCAGGAAAGAAGAGTTGAGCCTCCCTCAACAATGGGACGATGGGTGCTGACATCCACGTGTTCGTATGGGACAGTGCTTGGCAGGCTTGGCAGGGCACTGACCCACCCGGCTATCCTGACCAAGGCTAAGGTGACCAGATTTTAACATTGGTAAAGGGGGACACCATTGATCAGAGGTGGGGCAGGGGTGGGGAGGGTGGGGCGGAGGAGGAGTGTGTTCTTGATTAAAAATTTGGTCTATATGGAGCAACAAAAATTTTCATAGAATGCAAAAATAGTATTGTAATATTTTTTAATTTCAACATAAGTGCAATGTACAAATATAATACATTAAAAAAAATTGTGTATAGGGCGGTGCCTGTGGCTCATAGGAGTAGGGTGCAGGTCCTCCTCAACAGCCTTAACCAGGAGGGTAGGAGGGAGTTTACATTAGCCTTTTCATTTCCAAATGAAGTTACATTAACCTCTTCATTCCCAAATGGAGTTACATTAACCTTTTCAGCAACCACAACCCATATATTCCCTTCCCATTGTCTCGCCCTTCCCTAGATTGTTGTGCATTCTTTCCAAAAATCGGGACTTTTTTAAAACCTTGTGAGACGTGGGAAAATTGTTAAAAATCGGGACTGTCCTGCCAAAAGCGGAACATCTGGTCACCTTAACCAAGGCATGAATGTGGGCTCCAAAGGCGTCAGAATGTTTCCACAGGGGTCAGGACAGACGTGTGTCTGGTCCACCCCAGTCCTTTCAGAATCCCTACAGAGACAGTAGGGATTCTGGGGCAGTGGCCCTTGGTGTGTTAAATTCTAGGGACTCCTGAGCCTGGGGTCTGAGGTGGATTCTGCCCCTTGTCTGTTGTCTTTGAATCCCTCTTAATATCTGAGGAAGGAGGTGGCCATGGGGTGTGTAGCTTGAAGCACACGGGCTCAGCTCCACATCAACCCTGAGTCTACATTCTGGTCTGATATACAGCAGCTCTGTGCTCTGGCTTGTTTAACTTCTCTGGGCCTAATGGTCCCAACCTGTAAAATGGGGCTGAGACTTCAGCTACCTCATAGACTGTGGGAGGATACTGAGCTTATAAACAGAGTGAGTATAGAATGGAGCCTGGGAGGTAGTGAGCACTCTGTGAGAGTCAGTCAGTAATACAAAAGATGTATACAAAGTCAGTAATACAAAAGATGTATACAAAGACCTGGGCCGTCTCCCAAGGGTGGTTGTGGAGGCTTCTCACAAGGGCTGCCACACAGCAGGCTGGGGAATGGACCTTCTCTTCCTGTGTCTGAACCCTGCCTGGTACACAAGAGGGCCAGAGAGGGTGAGTTGGTTGGAGTTCCTGCTCCTGGGGGGAGCCTGTAGGCCCCCAGGTGGCCCAGGCAGCCCTCACATTTCCTGCCACCCAGAGCCAGGCAGTGCTGGTCCCCATGGTATGTGATGTTTGTTTCTCCCTCTGTCCCATTAGAGGCCAGCTCAGTGACCTTAGGACCTTTCGTCTCTGCACCTGTATGCATGGGCCCAGTGCCTGATACAGAGCAGAGACCAACCAAAGGTGGTTTTGTTCAGGGTGAAGGAGTGAGGAAATGTGCCCAGGGTCACCCAGCAGGGCTGAACCAAGGTCTCCTGACCCCTAAAGCAAACTCAGCAGCCCCTTGCAGGTGTGTGCTGTGAGCAGAGGCCCTTCCCTGCTCCTCCTGCCCAGTCCTCCAGGTACGCAGCATGTGTCTGTGAGACTTCCTTGTCTGTCCCTTCTCTAGGCCAGGAGGTGCCCCAGGGCAGAAAACATAGAAACCTTTGTCTCATGACCTCACACTCAGAAAGAGAGAGAGAGAGAGAGAGAGAGGGAGGGAGAGAGAAACAGGCCACAAACTGGTGATAGAAATCCCAGCTAGGCCAGCAGGCATTTTTTGCAACACCCTGCCACACCTTCAGAGAGATGGAGCTTTTCAGCAAGACCCTGGGGAGGGGGATCTTCGGGCCTTTCCTGGTTGCTTGGCTGGAGCAGCAGAGGCCAAGCTTGAGCTCACTGTTGCTATCTGGGATATAAGGGTCAGAAAAAGTTAGATGGGTCCCTTACACAGTGGCTTCCTGACTGGACAAATGTAAAGATGAGCTAAGTCCATTTACTGGGAACAGAAATCCAAATGGCCAGTCCTTAACCAATAGAGAAGTTTCTTTCTCTGTTACGTGTGACCTTTCATACAGGGGTAGTTTGGCTGCTACTTATTCATAAGGGATCCAGACTTCTGTCTTTCCACGTCATCATGCTATTATGTGGCTAATATCCTTTAGGGGACTCAGGATCTAAAATGCTTGCTGGAACTCCAGCTATTGCATCATATTCCACATAGCCTCAAAGGGAAAGAGCTCATGTTTCAGCTTGACCAGTTTTTTTGTTCTTTGCCTTCCCAGGAGCATAGACAAATTTCTCTCTACATGTCACTGACCAGAATTTTGCCCATTATTTATACCTAGAGGCAAGAGAAGCTGGAAATGTTTTCCCTGGGTGCTTTACTACCCTAAAAATGTGGGGGTACCTTCCTTTAGGAAGATGGGAGTGTGGAAACTTGGAGGGCAGCTAACAACCATTGCTGCCACCTGTATTTGCTGGTCCCTGTGTCAGTTCACTCTGCGGCCAGTCCTGACCACTGCTCATTGTGAGCTCACTGCTCTCCTTCAAGCCTGCACAGGTCAGAACTAGAGGCTTAGACAGGAAAGGCTCCAGTGGTAGGGAGTGTAGCAGATCTGTCTGGCCCTGTGACCTGTGCTTCTTTGTTCCTAGGCACGTCCATGAACTCCCTACATCTAAAAGTTGAGTCTGGGCCCTCCCACTCATCTCTGCTCCTCAGGGAACCTTGTTCAGGGCTGTTAACTCATGACAGTTCACAGGGTTTCTACAGATTCAGTTTTCATTTTTATTTTTATTATTCCAATTGATATGAGGGTACAATTTAGTTACAATGTTTGCATTTGTTAGGCAAAGTCCCTGTCATAGCTGTGTCCTACACCCAGGAGGGGTGCCATGTACCCTTACATTGTGCCCATTCACTGGGACACACCAATCCCTCTCTTTCTCCTCTCTTCCCCATAACTTATGTTTTTCTGTTGAGTGGATGTGGATTAGTTCATCTACTAGCTTCACATTAGTATTGAGTATATTGGCTACTTGCTTTTACATTCCTGCCATACTCTACTAAGAAGAACGTATTTCAACTCCATCCAGGTTAATACAAAAGATGGAAGTCCTCCATCTTTTTATGATGGAATAGTATTCCGTGATACACATACAACAGACTTCAGTGATCCACTCGTGCTGATGAGCATTTAGGTTGTTTCCACATCTTGGCAATTGTAAATTGAGCTGTGATGAACCATCTAGTGAAAATATCCTTATGATAAAATAACTGTTTTTTGCTTTGCAGAGATGCCTAATAATGGGATTGCAGTATCAAATGAAAGGTCTAGTTTGAGTTCTTTGAGGATTCTCCATACTTCTTTCCAAAAAGGCTATATTAGTTTGCAGTCCCACCAACAGTGTAAAAGTGTTGCTTTCTGTCTGCATCCATGTCAGCATCTGCAGGTTTGGGACTTTGTGATGTGAGCTATTCTCACTGGACACTGACATTTTAATACCTTACACAAAAATTAATTCACAGTGTATTGAAGACTTAAATGATAAGAGCTAACAGTATAAAACTCCTAGAATTAAACATAAGAGGGAAGCTTCAGGACAACATGGGTCCTGATATTTCCTGCTGGTGATGCCTGAGGGACAAAACCTAATATTGTGACTCTTGTGTGGAACAGTGTTGGCTTAAGGGGACAGGGGGAGATCCAATTGCCTTTTCGACTTTGAACAGGCCTGAGACTTTGAGGCAGTGATCAGGACTGTGGCTGTTGCTTCAGCTCCAGAGGAGGCTCAGCTCCACCAGCATAAAATCCACCCCTTCTCTTTAGCCCCCTTTCTGGATCCTAATTTCCCTTCTATATGTCCTTTGCAGGAGGTATCACGACCCACAGGACAGCCTGTGGGGGTTCACATTCTATTTTCAATGGGCGATCTCAAGATGTGTAAAGAAAAGTTAGGGAATTTCTCTGCTGACCCTGAGACATTCACAGAGGAATGTAATACCGACTATTGTTTTTGATTTGACCTGGAATGATGTGTGTGTCTTACTCTCACATTGATGTTTATAAATGAGACAGACAGGATTTGGGCAGCTTGGTTAGGTCAAAGGGGACCAATTCCATGCCTTAGTCAAAGCTCCGGCCTACAAATCAAGCAGTACAAGGGGGTCCAGGGTGGAATCATTATCTGTGTCAAAGAGGATCCCATCTCTGTGGCCACATGCTAGTGTCTTTTATAAGGACATGGAAGCTATTCAGGTAAAACCACTCAACTTTTCCAAACTAACAGAGCTGGTTCAGGGAAAGGAGGAAAGCCCAGCAATATTTAGAGAAAGAATCACTGAAGCTGTCCAAAGGTGAACAACATGGACCCAGATCAGCAGAGGCAGAAACAGTGATTAATATACGATTGATAGCTCTGACTGTGATAATCTATAGGAAACTCCAGAAGTTGGCCTTGGTCCCCCAGACATGTCCCAGCTACTGTCAGTGGCCTCCATTATCCCCAACTATGATATGTAACACAGGGGAGCACCAAAAGGCCAGATTATTGGGGGTGGCTTTTGTAGCAATGCCCCCCCCCCCAGACACTCACTCCAAGGTGTCCTGGGGATGGTGGAAATATCTGCCACCCTCGAGAGAAACCTGGACACTTTTACAGAGAGTGTCACACCAGCCCTGGAAGGACCAAAAGTGAGGAGGGAAAAGCCATGAAGCACTGGTAGCCCTGTCACATCCAGGTTATTGGGCACAGAGTGTCCCTCGATCACGGAGAGGCTGAGTGGGGAGTCCAGACCCTGGTTGCCACGGTCATAAATGAATAGGCCTAAAGTGGCAGGGTTCCACACTGGCTACCACTCATCCCCTCCAAATCACACATGAAGAATCCTGTGTAACTCTGAATACAGCTGTTAAGCAAAAATTTTTTAATTGATTTGGGAGCCACCTATTTCATCATCAAAACCTTTGGCAACCCCTGTCATTGTCTTGTGTAGCTGTGGCATGATTGGTGCCCCACCAGGAGGTATTATACCCCACATTATTATGTAGTTGGGAAGGAGTGTTAGTAAGCCACCAATTTCTGCTTATCCCAGAGTTCCAATGTCATTGTTGCAAACAGGCTTTTAGTCAAATTGGGCCTCAGATGCAGTAGCAACACCAGACTATTGTGAGCAGCCCTTGACACAGCCGTAGCAGTGTTTCCCCTATCCCTAGCACAGTCCACCTGGAAGTTGGCAAAATAGACCTTGTCATCTACTGCCCTACTTTAAAACTATCTATCATTTCTCACTAATTTAGGATAAAGAACTAAACTCTTCCTGTGGCCTTCAACACCCTGGAGGCGCTGTCCTCTGTCAATCTCTCCAGGAGGTGTTTTACATCCTCCCTTACTTTATTGTCCATGCGAATGTTCATTGAGCTTTGCTGGGTGTTCTTACAGATTTATACCAAGCTGTCTCTAAGGGAGCTTGTGTCATTTTGGCACAATGACACTTTGAGGCAGCTCACAGAGATGCCAAGGGGTGCCTGAGATTTAGCATTGTTACCAGACAAAGAGAGTCCAGCCACCTGTCACTGTCCAGCCAACATACAGAAACAGGGTTTAGGTCCAGTCAGGCTTTATTTGTCAGAAGGCCAGCGATTCTGGAGAACAGTGAGAGTAGCCTCTCAATTTTGTTGTGCCTCAGTTACAATTCTAATGACTTTTTCCTTTTTTTGATTTCAGGTTAATGTGGGGGTACAAAGAACTAGGTCACAATCTTTGTATTTGTTAGGTAGAGACCCTCTTGTAGTTGGGTCCTGTACCCAAAGGGTATGCCATACACCCCTACATTTACCCATTCAGTGGGAGCACACTAATTCTTTTTTTTTGAGACAGAGTCTCATTCTGTCACTCTCAGTAGTGTGCTGTGGCATCACAGTTCATAGCAACTTCCAGCTCTTTGGCTTAGGCAATTCTGTTTTCTCAGCCTCTTGAGTAGCTGGGACTACAGGCACCTGCCACAATGCCTAGCTATTTTGTTGTTGTTGCAGTTTGGCCAGGGCTGGGTTCAAACCAGCCACCTAGGTATATGGGGCTGGTGCCCTACTCACTGAGCAACAGGTGCCACCTGGGAGCACACTAATTCTTACATGTCCTCACCTCTCCCCCTTCCCTCATACCCCTTTCTACCAACTAAAACTGAGTTTTTCTCTTATGTGGGCATGTATTAGATCATCTACTGGCTTCCTATTAGTATTGAGCACACTGGATATTTGCTTTTCCATTTGTGTGAGACTTCACTAAGAAGAATGTGTTTCAACTCCATCTAGGTTAATACAAAAGATGTAAAGTCTCCATCTTTTTGTTATGGCTGAACAGTATTCCTTGGTATATATATATACTACATCTTGTTAATCCATTCCTTGGTTGGTGGATATTTAGGTTGTTTCTGCATCTTGGTGATTGTAAATTGAGCTGTGATAAACAGTCTAGTGCAAGTATTCTTATGATAAAATGATTTTTTTTCTTCTGGGTAGATGACTGGTAATGGGATGCAGGATCTAATGGGAGGTCTAATTTGAGTTCTTTGAGGATTCTTCATACTGCTTTCCAAAGAGGCTGTATTAGTTTGCAGTGCCACCAGCAGTGCAGAAGTGTTTGCTTCTCTCCATATCTGCACCAGCATGTGCAACTTTGGGGCTTTATGATGTGGACTAATCCTGCTGGGGTTAGGTAATGTGTCAGGGTGGTTTTGATTTGTATTTCTCTGATGATTAGGGATCATGAACATTTTGTCACATGTCATTTTCTCATAGGAATGTCTGTCTTCTTTAGAGAAGGTGCTGTTCATGTCTCTTGCCCTGTTATAGATGGCATTATTTGCTCTTTTTATTGTTGTTGTTGTTAATTCATTTGAGTTCTCTGTAGATTCTAGTTATCAGCCATTTGTCAGATTCGTACCTTGAAAACATCTTGTCCCATTCTGAAGGTTGTCTATTTGCTTTAATTGTTGTGTCCTTAGCTATGCAGAAGCTTTTCAGTTTAATTAAGTCCCATTTGTTTATTTTGGTTGTAATTGCAATTGCCACTGAAGTGTTCCTCATAAGATCTTTCCCCAGGCTGACATCCTCAAAGTTTTTCCCTACACTTTTCTTAGGATTGTTATTGTCTAATGCCTTAGATTTAAATCTTTCTTCATCTTGAGTCCATTTTTGTAAATGGTGGAAGGTGCAGGTCCAATTTAGTCTTTTATATGTGGTTATCCATTTCTCCCAATGTCATTTATTGAATAGATTCTTTCCCTCAGTGCATGCTTTTGTTTGGCTTATTAAAGATCAGATCACTGGGCAGCGCCTGTGGCTCAAGTAGTAGGGCCCCATATGCTGGAGGTGGTGGGTTCAAACCCAGCCCCAGCCAAAAACTGCAAAAAAAAAAAAAAATCAGATCACTGTTAGAACTGATTTCATCTCTTGCTTTTCTATTCAGTTGCAAATGTTTATGTCTCTATTTTTGTGCCAGTACCATGCTGTTTTGATCACTGTGTACTTGTAATGTAGCCTAACGTCTGGTAGTGTGATGTCTCTGGCTTTGTTTTTATTACTAAAAATTGCCTTGGGTATACAAGGTTTTATCTTGATCCACACAAAAGGAAGAACTATTTTTTTTTCAAATTCCTAAAAGTATGATGTTGGCATTTTACTATGAATTACATTTAACCTGTATATTGCTTTGGGAAGTATAGACATTTTAACATGCTGATTCTTCCCACCTGGGAGCATGGTATGCCCTTCCATTTGTTAATGTCTTCTGCTATTTGTTAGGATTTTATAATTCTTTTGTAGAGATTTTCCTCCTCTTTTGTTAGGTATATTCCTAGGTATTTCATTTTCACTGAAGCTGATGTCGAAGTTATTGTGCCCAGATTTGCTTCTTAACTTAGCTATTATTGGAATATACAAAGGCTACTAATCTATGGACATTGGTTTTATACCCTGAGATGCCCCTCTATTTTTTGATCACTTCCAGGAGTCTCTGGGATTTTCTGACATCGCTACATCAGCAATGTGTGAGAGTTCGACCTCCTCTTCCCCCATTTGGATATCCTTAATATCCTGCTCTTACCTGATTATATTGGCTAGAACTTCCAGAATTATGTTGAATAGTAGTATTGATATAGGATATCCTTGTCTGTTTCCAGTTCTAAGTGGAAAAGCTTTCAGTTTTACTCCATTCAGTATGATATTGGCTGTGGGTTTGTCATAGTTGGCTTCAATCAGTTTAAGAAATGTGCCACCTTTGCCTATATCCTTAAGTGTTCTTGTTAGAAAAAAGATGTTGAATTTTATCAAATGCTTTTTCTGCATCTACTGAAAGGATCATATGGTTTTTGTTTTTGGTTCTATTGATGTGGTGAGATACATTTATGGATTTGTGTATGTTAAACCAGCTTTGTTTCCCTGGGGTAAAGACTACTTGATCACGATGCATTTTTTTTTTTTTTTGGGCCAGGGCTGGGTTTGAACCAGCCACCTCTGGCAAATGGGGCTGGTGCCCTACTCCTTTGAGCCACAGGTGCCACCCCCACAATTTTTTTTTAATGTATAGCTGCAATTTATATTGTTGCATCAATATTCATTAGTGCAACTGATCTGTAGTTCTCATTTTTAGTTATTTCCTGGTTTTGGTATTAGGATGATGCTTGCTTCATAGAACATGTTGGGGAAAGTTTTTTTTTTTCTCAATGTTTTGGAATAGATTCTGCAACATAGGTACAAGCTCTTCTTTAAAGTTTTGATAGAATTCTGGTGTGAAGGTATATGCTTCAGGGCTTTTTTTGTTGGAAGATTTTTTTTATTGTTTTTGCAATCTCAGTGCTTGATATTGGTCTCTTCAAGAGATCTATTTCTTGCTGGTTAAGTCTACAGATAAGGTTTGATTTCACACATTAGTCCATTTCCTCCACATTGTCAAATTTCTGGTCATAGAGTTTCTTGTAGTATTCAAAGATAATCTCTGTGGTGTCTGTTGTTATTTCTTTTTCATTTATGATTGAGGGTATTAGAGATCTTACTTTTCTGTTCTTAGTTCATTGGCCGAGGCTTATCAATTTTATTTATGTTTGTTTTTTATTAAGTCATCTGTACATAGATCATGAATAAATACATTTATGCCATTTATGGGATTCAATGTGTTGATTATTTGTACAAATTGGAGTGCTTACATCCTACTAATCAACATAGCCTTCACCTCAATTACCCAACTACAGCATAAAGACATTTGTGTTCTACATTTGATAGATCCAACTTATACTTGCAATATGCTCCATAGCTGTAGTCCCCCTACTAACCCTCGCTCTATTGACCCACTCCCTTCCCCTCTCTCTTTCCTTCCCTCCTCATCCTAGGCTATACTTGTGTTTTATTTTTCTCTTCAAGTGTGAGTGATTATAAATTAGTTTCACAGTAGTACTGAGTACATTGGATATTTTTTTTTCCATTCCTGAGACACTTTACTAAGAAGAATATTTTCCAGCTCTATCCATGTAAACATAAAAGAGGTAATGTCTCCATTTTTTTAAATGCTGCATAGTATTCCATGGTGTGTGTGTGTGTGTGTGTGTATATCTATATCTATATCTATCTATCTATCTATCTATATATATATATATATCTCACCATTTATTAATCCATTCATGGGTCAGTGGGCACTTGGGCTTCTTCCATGACTAGGCAGTTATGAATTCAGCTGCAATGAACAATCTGGTGCAAATATCCTTATTGTGAAATGATTTTTGGTCCCCTGGATATACACCTGGAAGAGGAATTGCAGGATCAAATGGCAGGTCTACATTTAGATTTCTGAGTGTTCTCCAAACTTCCTTCCAAAAGGAATGTACTAGCTTGCATTCCCACCAGCAGTGCAGAAGTATTACCTTTTCTCCACATCCACACCAACATCTGTAGTTTTGGGATTTTTTGATGTGGGCTACTCTTACTGGAGTTAGATGGTATCTCAGAGTGGTTTGAACTACTCCTTGAAATTCTAATTCCATCTTTACCTCTATTCTGTTGATCTTATTTGCTATCCAAATTCTGAATTCGATTTTTGATATCACAGCTATTTGTTTATGAATGTGATCTTGTGCTGTATCTCCCATCTTATTCCTTGGGGGAGTTGATCTATTCTGATTATTCATGTTGCCAGAGTTTTTCTACTGATTCCACCTCATGATTGTTTTTTACCATTAGCTAGATGGGCAGGTAAGGTGAAATTGGATTGGGAGTTCCTGAAGTTGTGGTTAACCAGCCCTTTGTCAAGGATCTGGGACTAATGACTGCAGTTTTTTCCCCTACAGCTTTTCAAAGGACCTGTACAGTATTATTGGCTGAGGCTGTGGAAACCTGCTTGGTGGGATGGGGTTAGGTGGCTCTGTCTTGTATTTAGGTTCTCGTCTGATCCTAGTGGATCAGTGACTCTGGTGAAGTCTTAGCTGTGGAGAAATACAAGCAACTAAGACACCCCATTCCCCATGGACAACAACCAGAAGAGGAAAATAAACCCTTCCCACACAACCAGGGTACCACTTGAGTGGGCCCTTGGGTGATTGGCCCAGGTTAGGAGTTCCAAACCAGTTGACCCAGTCAGTATGAACTCTCAAGTGGGAGAGTTCAAAAGGTCTCCAGCAACTAGATGGCAGAGGTCTACTGGCTGCTCAAATTTGGCTCACTCTGGTGCTCTGTGGAGTCAGAAAGGCCCACCCAGTAGCAGAGTTAGACCAGGGGGCTGTGTCTTTCTCCACTTTGCTTCTCTTTCACACCCAGTCACTGTTGACTCCACAGGCCTCAGGATCTGCTCCCTCCAATAAGCATATGTGCTGGGGCTTTGTGCCTGTCAGAGTCAAAGGAAGGTCAATGCCCCGTGGCCTGGAGACTACCATCTGTCCAGCCAGCTGGGGGAGCTGAGGCCTGCCTACCTCAGGTACTCAATAGCCGCTGGCAAGTGTTCCACTTGAACGTAGTCTAATCCTGAGGGTAACAAGTTAGCAAATGCTTTTCTCCCCTAGCCACAGCACCTTTGCCCCAGCCGCTCTGCAGCACTGGTATCCCTATACAGTGAGTTCTTCTTTTGTCTGGCAGTCCTCAGAGTTGGGGAGATGTCTCTATAAGATTAGACTCCAGCAGGATCACTCTATTGTTGCTGAATCTTTGTGGGAAGTGACACTATGCAGCTCCCAGGTGACTGCCACATCCAGGGAGTTCTGGTTGTAGGAGCATCTCCAGGGGCGTGGGGCACACAGATCCAGCAACAGAGTGAGGGACGCTGCACATGGTTCTGGCATTGCTTGGCGCCTGGCGACTTCCACAAGGAGAGCACTTGGCTCATGATTCTGGCTGGAGAGGCTCCTGCAGGGTGGGGGGCGGGGCACAGGGGCGGAGTGTGGGAGCATGGGAGCATGGCTCTAGCAGGATGGGACTCGAGGCTTTGGCCAGATGGGTGGGGGGAGTGCTGTTCATGAGTGTTCTCCCATAGTCTCTGCACGGGTTAAGCTTATGGTTCATCAGGCAAGAGGGGAAGGGTGGACTGGAAGTTTGGAATGGCAGGGAAAACGTTAGTTCAATTTTTCTGCCTGGCAAGAGAGTGCTCAGGGTCACAACAGGGTCCCTCTGGGGAAGTAGACCCCACTTCCTACAGCTCTCACCTGTGGGATGAGACAAGAGGTCCTAGGTTCACCACCTATCTGTAGAAAACCTACAGGAACAAACGAAGAGAGAAAGAAACAAAAAACAAAAAACACAACTTTCTTGGGGGAGGGGATGGACACTTTTCCTTTGGGAATTTTGTACCTGAAGTTTGCTTTCTTGGAGTCAAAGCTTGCCTCAGCAGAGGTGATCTGCAGTTATCACTTTTCTCTCTCAGTGAGGCTCCTATTCTTGAGCTTAATTGAAGGAAATGTTAGGTTTCTGAACCCATTCTCTATTCACTTCTTTTCTCTGGCTGAAAGCTGAGCAAAACAGAAGTAGCGCCCAGAGGTCCTGGGGTACCTAGCAATAGTTCTGACCCCTGGGCACTGGAGGGCCTTCTGAAAAATGTGCTCTCCGAGCTCTTTTACTATCTGCTCTTGTCTTCCATGGTCCCAACTTTTTCTATTTATCCCTACAGACCCCTGCTGCTTTCTCTCTTTCTCTCCTTGTAGTTTGTGTGATTTGTTTTAATATTGATAAAAGATTGCTTTAGATGTTTAGTTAACATTTTTACTGGCTCTTTCTGGTATTTTTCAGATGTGGTAACTGTGACTCAGGTGTTGTAGGTGTGTTGTAAGGTCCTTTTCATAGCAAAGTTCAATTCAATTTTTTTGTGTGTGTGTATTTGAGAAAGAAAGATGAACAGTTAATGGTTAGTGACAAGTTAGCTCCAAAGAAAGAGCAAAATGACCGCTACACAGCTTCTCCTGGGGACCCGGAGCCTTAGAGGGGAAGCCTGGGACAATCCCCACCCCTCAGGCAAGAATGTCCCTAAACCTTAGGCTACAGTTCAGTCTCTTTTAAAAAAGAAAACAGGAAAGAAAGAAAACTTTTAAAAGTGAAGAAAGGCAAAGAAAATGACCCTGGGCATTTGATTTTTTTTCCAGGTCTGTTAGCTAGCATAAATGGAAAGGTTCAAAATCATTCCAGGTTTTTCTAAGACTTGAACTAGTTGTAACTAGTTCTCATAAAGAAGTTTTGTATTAGATTTGTTACTGAGTTTAATCATTGCTGCCTTGCTAACTTTTGGGGAAGAAAGGATGTTGAAAAACATGGCATTTAAGACCTGCTCGTGTTAAAAGCCTATTTTCCTTTGTTACTGGGAATTTACAAAAAGCTTGTAAAAATTATCACATGAGAGCACTAAGCACCATTTTCTCTAGGGTGGGGCTCATCCCCACTTTGATTGACAGGTATATACACTCAATGGCAGGCACAGAAAGGGGCAGAACTTGCATTTGTGTCAGGCAGTACCTAATTTGTGGATACCTGATTTCTCAGGCTGTGCTGTCAGCAAGTAATTAGTGCAGGAGAGCCAGTGGGTATGAGCTACACAGGTAACTGTGGTTAAATCCAGACAAGTGCAGAGGCTGGGGAGGCCACACTCCTCAGGGATTCTTCCCCAAACATCAGAAGGACAGGATGTTTCCTTTTGTTTGGCTGGAATGCTTTCTGGATTGGTCAAAGGATGCTTTGACAACCCAGGGAACACAAAGGCTGGGATTGATTAAGATGCTGGATGTTTGTGCTTTCCCACAGATGGGTAATGTTCTCTCTCTCTAAGACAGTGGTTCTCAACCTTCCTAATGCTGTGTTCCTTAATACAATTCCTATGGTTTGTGACCCACAGATTGAGAACTACTGCTCTAAGAGAAGACTAGGGTAACATGTTCTCTCACCAAGAGAACTTTCATGAGGTGGGACCACTATGGCTCCTGGGTACCTGATAGTTCAGCCTGCACTGCCAGAACACACCACTAGGCTGTATTGTGAAGCACTGGGACATGTTTGATCCCCAGACATTGATAAAAGAATGCATTGTTTTCTTCTGTACCCAGGCCTGGCCTCAGGATCAACTCTCCAATGGTGAACAATAGCCACCAGAGGGTACTCTAAATTATGATACCATTTTTTAGTTAGATCTTTTTTGTAAAAAAGAAAGGAAGTCGTCTGAAGTGCCCTATGTGCAAGCTTTGTTTTTTCTCAGAGACAAACCCCAACTGTGTAAAACCTGTCAGATAGATCCAGCTCTCATAGATGTAATAATGTCCCCAAATGGCCAGGGATTCTTGAGAATGATGCTGTCACCATTTAGTTCAAGCCCAGCATCTACTCCTTCTCCTTTCTCTGTGCCTTTATAAAACCCCAAGAAAGAATCTGTGTCAAAGTTTCTTCTGGTCCTGTTGGGACCCCCAGAAAATACCTGTATCCTTGTTTGTGTTCCTTGGTTGAAACCATGGGTGGTGAAAGGAGAAATGCATGAATATTCACTCCATTTTCTCTGGCAGATTTTAACAAATTAAAGTTGATTTAGGAAAATATCTGATGACACAGATATATACATAGATGTTCTCCAAGAGTTAGGACAAATCTCCAACCTTCCTTGGAGAGATGTAATGCTACTACTAGATCAAACTAACTTTGAATGAGAAAAATGAAGTCTTAGATGAAACTAGAAAGTGGGGTGATTCATCTCCAATACTGATAGCAGCATGTCCTCTGAGGAAAGGGACAAATACCCCATGGGAAGGCAGGCAGTTCCCTTGGAGGATCCTGAAGGAGACCCTGAGAAACAAGGTGACTTGACTGGTGGTATAAACATTTCTAACATGTATCCTGGAAGGTTTATTTCAATCCAAGAAAAAAGCCTATGAATTATTCTAAGTTGTCTACTATTTATCAGAAATAAAATGAAAGTCCCCAAGCCTTTCTTGAGTGGCTTAGGGAAGAGATGATAAAACACTTAGTTGTTGGCTCAGCACCTGTAGGTCAGTGAGTAGGGCACTGATCACATACACTGAAGCTGATGGGTTCAAGCCCATCCCAGGCTGGCTAAAACCAACAATGACAACTGCAACCAAAAAATTGCCAAGCTTTGTGATAGGGGCTTGTAGTCCCAGCTACTCAGGAGAGTGAGGAAAGAGAATGGCTTCAGCCCAAGAGTTTGAGGTTGCTGTGAGCTGTAATACCATGGCACTCTACCAAGGGCAACATAGTGAGACTCTGTCTCAAAACAAAATAAGACAAAGAAATTAAAAAAAAAATCACCCTTAGTTGACACCTAACTCCTTAGAGAGCCAAATTATATTAAAAGATAAATTTGTTATTCAAGCCACCCAGGCATTAGAGAAAAACTCCAGAATTGGGCCCTAGACCTCAAACATAACCTGGAGAATCTTCTTTTATAATCAGGAGAAAAAAGAAAGAACAGATTAAAAAAAAAAAAAAAGAATGACACAAAACTGTCCTGAAAGTTTGAAGGGTGCACATGCACACCAACGCCTTCCTTTTGCCTCCTTGCACTCCTAAATGCAAGATGGGACACCAACAGCTCTACTGGAGCTACCCGTGAAAATTCAGCCAGGGTTTTTGGATGCTTTTCACTCCTTCTGTATTCCTTTCTGTCTAATTAAATTCTATCTTACCACTGATCTGTGGTCCATGGGTTCCTTGTTCGAATCCCTGAGGCTAAAGACCTACTGAAGAAAGAAATTCCAAAAACATTAGTCCGTGTCCCCTGAGAAGCACAAACCAAGTTGGATTTCTGTAAGGATTTCATTAAGTGCACCTATGTGGGAGAAAAGCAAAGGGGCTGGCAGACCCCAACACACACACACACACACACATCTGACCCCTAGTGACAGGAGATGCAGGATAGTCTGCCAGGCATGTTCTCACTGCCTCCATTTCCATGAATCAGCATTTTGTAGCAGCATGGCAGCTTCTTACCCCAGTTTGCATACACACTGGCCTGTCTTGTTAGCATAGGTCAAGCTGAGACCAACATGTTATACAATAGAGTGTACAGGGCTCAGGCAAACAACCTTGTTAGCAGGGTTGAAGCCCAGGATAGTAGTTCCAAACGGGATAATCAAGGGAGTATCAGAGACAAAGGAATGAGGGCTTGGTCCTGATTTTATTTGGATCCCCGTAAGCAGAGATTCAATTAAAGGTTAGGGGGCAGGTGGTGTGTTTGGCAGATGCAAAAAGCAAGAAGGGGTGAGGGAGTGAGGAGAGGAAAATGGCACAGGAGCAGCTAATATAAGGTCTTCCTAAGCAGTGGAAAACTCAGAAATGTCCCCTGAAAGACCAGACACTGAAGCATTTATCCACTGGCTCTTCTCTCACTGATTGAGAACATCCCTTAGGAAATTAAATCCCATTATCTTCCAAACCAGGATAGTCTCCTGTGCTAGAGAAAGACAGTGCCTGAGGTGACATACTGTTGGTAGCAAGTGAGTCCCAGACTGCATGAAACTGCCCATCTCAGCTGCAGCCAAAGCCCAAGGTGGGCACAGAGTTGAAATGGGAAGAGGAAACCCCAGGGACTCAACCAGAAAGCTCTTAAAAGTGATCAAGGAATATATCAGCATCTCAGGAAACAAAATAAATACCCACAAATCAGTAGCCTTCATATATGCCAATAATTGTAAGGCAAAGAATAAAATCAAAGACACTATTCCTTTTAAAGTATCACCAAAGAAAATGAAATACCTAAGACGTGAAAGATTATAAAGAGAATTATGAAATTTTAAGAAAAGAAATAGGACATGCCAACAAATGGAAGAACATACCATGCTCATGGCTGGGAAGAATCAACACTGTTAAAATGTCCATACTATGCAAAGCAATCTATAGATTTCATGCAATCTCCATCAAAAAACCAATGTCCACTTTAAAGAATTTGAAATAATAGTACTTTGATTCATATGGAACCAATAAATACCCCAAATAGTAAATACAGTTCTTAGAAATAAAAACAAATCTAGAGGCATCACGTGGCCAGATTTCAGGTTATATTACAAGATTTAGTGATCAAAACAGCAGGTACTGGCATAAAAATAGAGACATACATCTATGGAATAGGATAGAGAATC
>CAUYTI010153299.1:0-15312 GCA_963575145.1 Galago senegalensis
AATTTTTAATTCAACATGTTAATATGTTGTTTATCATATTGCATCCTCATTTATAAGTGAAATATGTTTGTAATTTCCCTTTTATAATAATATATTTTCTCCAATTTTAATATCAGGTGTATCCAGATTAAGTAGAATGATTCTGACGTATTTCTTTTTCTATTGTCTGTAAGATTTGGCATGATCTGTTTTTTGAAATTATCTTTTACTTTTACTCATAAATATTAGTTGTCTATTTTTTTTCAGACTTTGGACAAAACAAAATAATAAGAAGAAGTTAACTGATCAAAGTATTCTATGATAGACATACTTCTATCTGACAATGTGAATTTACTTTCTTTGCATTGTTACTATTATTATTGCCTAATATTTCGTTGCAGCAACTGTCTGATTTCTTTTCTGAATGTTTTAATCTTCTTTCGTTCTTTATGAGGTTTTTGTTCTCAGTCCTTATGTTAAATATTATTATTATCATTAAATTTAGCCTTTTAATTCTGTGAAGGCAAAAGTGGAAACCTAATATATGCATGTATATGTAAGAAAAATAAAAAATAAAATAAAATAAATAACTGGGTGTTGTGGTGGGCGCCTGTAGTCCCAGCTACTTGGGAAGCTGAGGCAAGAGAATCGCTTAAGCCCAAGACCCTGATGTTGTTGTAAGCTGTGACACAACAGCACTCTACCGAGGGCAACATAGTGAGACTCTGTCTTAATAAATAAATAAATGAATAAATAAATAAAAAGAACCCAAATGCATAGAATAAAGAGATATGTCATATTTATAAATGTGATGATTCAGGATCATAAGGATGAATTGTCCTCCAAAGTAAATTCAATGCAATGCCAATCAATATCCAAAGGAATTTTTAAAAATGAAACTTGACTGATTATAAAATGTATACAAAAGAAGGGCTTAAAATAGCCATGACAGTATTCTTGTCTGTACAATCCCTCTCTGTTAATTTTGAAAAATCAGGAATGTTCCCTAGCAGCTATTCACATTTTTCTAGTAAGTTTTAACCAGTAAAATATTATTGGAGTATTTCTTTTTTAAATGTTGAGAATTCATTTCGATCAACTTTTATGGTAGGATGTGGAGCGAATTGAGTGAATTTGAGTTTTGAGATGATCACTCTGGCATTAGAGGAAGGAATAATGGGGGGCAGGGAGAAGTTGGGGACCAGAGCTGGGGTGACCTGCTGGTGTGATTGTAGATTCTGAAAATGGAAAATGAGGATAATGAGCATGGAGAAAGATATAATTAGAAAAATATTTAGGAAAGAAGATAAACAGGCACTGAAGTTTAGCTTTGTTGGAGGTAGGTGGGTTGGGCAGGAGGAGAGGAAGAGAGAAGAATCAACTTCCAGGCGTGATCCTGGGCCCAGAGCTGGGTAGCGGGCTCATCGCCACTGATTTTAAGGTTCCCTGGAACAGACAACTAGGTGTCTGGAAAAAAGCAACAAAGCTTGAGGCAGAAATGTCGAGTTGTTGAAGTAATAACAGTAAATGAATTTCCCTTGGCAGCTCCAACAGATGGCAAAGGAAATGGACACATCCTGGGGGAGTTGATGCCTGTGTCCGGGCCTTGAAGGAGGGGGGACCCCATGGGGCAGCAGGGTGTAGCAGGAGCAGCCCAGGTCGGAGGGAGGATACAAAGGCTAAGAGTGAACAGAGGCTGCTGATGCTGGCGAGGACTGAAGATGAGGTTGGGAAGCCAGAGGAAGCACCAAAGGTGACGAGAAGGGAGAAAGGGGCAAAGCCGAAACCTGTTTCATTTTTACATTCACACGTGCAAAGCAGGAGACCGACCCTCCTCACCTTTGCATTGATCACAAGTTGGATGGCATCTCTCGCAGGTCTGAGTGGTTTGGTCTGCGTAGTAGTGATCTGGGCAGGTGCGGTAACACTGTCCCTTGGGGCGGAGCAGGAAGAAATAGGTATCGCAAGACAGGCAGTCTGTGGGCTGTGGGCCCCGGCACGCCTTGCAGCTCCTGTCACACATCTCACATTGGCCGGTGGAATTTTCTGCATAATATCTGGAACCAACGGGGGAAGCAATGACATAATGCTTAGCTTTGCATCTAAACTGAGTGCAGTGGAAAAAACATGGATAGTCAGACAGGGTTCATTTACAAACTGGATGACTTTAGTCTCTTTTCCCGTTGGGTTCATTACCAATAATACTAGTGAATCTAATGATTCTTAGTATTCTTGTCTGTAAAATGGGATATTATAACCCCTCTCTGTTATTTGTGAAAATTAAATTGGACCACACATCTGAAAAGATCTAGTCTTTATCTCACATAGTGGTACCTTGATAATGGCTAGTTACTATGGCCTTTTTTCCATATGTTCCTCCAAGTTCAATGGGATCAGGGAATAGAAGACATTTTAATGGAGAAATTTGGCTCAGCGCCTGTGGCTCAAGCAGCTAAGGCGCCAGCCACTACACCTGAGCTGGCGGATTCGAATCCAGCCCCGGCCTGCCAAACAACAATGACGGCTGCAAACAAAAAATAGCTGGGCGTTGTGGCGGGTGCCTGTAGTCCCAGCTACTTGGGAGGCTGAAGCAAGAGTATCACTTTAGCCCAGGAGTTGGAGGTTGCTGTGATCTGTGATGCTACGGCACTCTACCCAGGGTGACAGCTTAAGGCTCTGTCTAAATAAATAAATAAATAAATAAATTAATTAATTAAATTAAAAAAGTAAAATGGAGAAATTAATATCAACCTCATGAGATTATTGTAGAATCAAATCATGATGTAAAGATACATTGTGAGAAAAATTATTTATAACTCTAAAGCAGCATACAAAAGTTTTCTTTTTTTAAATATTGTTGTTATTACAGGTAAGTATAAAGATGAAAGGCGTCAGCAGGAATCTTGGGAAAGAAACCTTATTAATTCCAAATAGGTTTTAAAAATTTCCAAGGAGTAATGCTAAAAGAAAGACAGTGAAGAATGTTCTGGATCAGATTAAGAGGTAAGAAGAATACAACACCACTGCTTACCCTGATGACGCCTCTGCCTGAGGTGACTATGAAATCCCTTGAGTCTCACATCCTTGAACAGGATCTTGTGCATAAGTACAAGCAGTAACTTGGGTTTTTCTTTCTTTTTTTATTGCGACAGAGTCCCACTTTGTGGCCTCTGGTAGAGTGCTGTGGCATCATAGCTCACAGCAACCTCCAACTCTTGGGTTTAAGTGATTCTCTTGCCTCAGCTTTTCAAGTAGCTGGGACTACAGGGGCCTGTCACAACACCTGGCCTTTTTTTTTTTTATTTTGTAGAAATGGGATCTCACTCTGGCTCAGGCGGATCTCAAACCTCTGAGCTCAGGGCAGTCCACCCTCCTCGGCCTTCCAGAGTGCTAGGATTACAGGCATGAGCCACCACGGGTTTTAAAGAACCTTCTTTCAGGCTAAACATCAAAATAACTACATGTGTTGGAACAGGGTGCACAGAATTGCACACTTGGTTTTTCAAAGCATACAGAGCTTCTGCTATGCATATGGAACATCGATTTTACAAAAGAAATAATTCTCCACTTATATGTCATTGATGCCCCTTTTCTTCCTCATTAAAGAGATCACTGGCAAACTAGGTCTCTCCAAGGCCTTTTATGGGTAAGTTCACACACTGTGGAGCAATTGTCTTTTCAAGTCCATGGTCTGTGTTCTGTTTAGGCCCCAGGATTATCCCCTTTTATTGTGCTTTAGAGTATGTAAAGACTTGGTTTGACACTTACCAGGGTGAAGCTGAAGAGCTAAACCAGGTAGCAGCTAGCCCCAGCCCCACACCTGTGCATCAAAGCTTCTTCTTTATTGATATATGTGACTGATGTTTTCCAGGAGCTGCTAGTGTGTGTGGCTCTGTGCTAAAGTGTTTTTCCTCCAGAAGAATACCATTTTCTTGGGAGGAGACATAGAAGAATAAGCTCCTAAAGACCAAAGTCTTTTTGCCTTACTCTTCTTATTCACACATACAAGGTGCTTGCCATGAAACATGTGTTAAAGAAATGAGTGGAGGAATGAGTTAAATAAAGATGGAAGACAATATACACCACTGAAATGAATGAGAAAACACAGCAATACCCTATCCCTACAAAAAATTATCCAAGCTTCCTGCTGAGCACCTGTAGTCCCAGCTACTTAGGAGGCTGAGGCAGGAGGATTGCTTGAGCCTAGGAGTTTGAGGTTGCAGTGAACTGTGATGATGCCACTGCACTCCAGCCTGGGTGACAGAGACAGACTCTGTCTCTAAAATAAATAAATAAATTTTTTATTTCTTTAAATTTTATTTTAGAATGTTATGGGGGTATAAATCTTTTGATTATATGCATTACTTTTACACAGTTTGAGTCAAGGTTGTAATTGTGTTTGGCTATATACATTATTTTTGTACAGTTCGAGTCAAGGTTATAATTGCAGATTATACTATCTCCCAGATAGTATGCATTGTACTCATTTAGTGTGAATTTACCCGTCCCTTTCTCCTGCCTAAAATGAATAAATAAATTAAATACATATATTTAATTATTAAAAAGTGCTAGGATTACAGGCATGAGCTACTGCACCTGATATCAGGAGGCCCAAGAGGGGTGGATAGCTCGAGCTCAGGAGTTCAAGATCAGCCTAATCAAGAGTGAGACCACATCTCTAGTAAAAAATAGAAAAATAGCCAGGTATTGTGGCTGGTGCCTATAGTCCCAGCTACTCGGGAGGCTGAGTGAGAAGATTGAGCCCAAGAGTTTGAGATGGTTGTGAGCTATGTTGCCACAGTACTCTACCTATAGCAGCAGAGACTCTGTCTCAAAAAAAAATTATATTTATGATATATATATGTTATGACATAAACAGTAATTCCTATAGGACTGAGCAGAAGTGTCAAGTTTGGCAAAAGCATCTGGGGAAGGTCTAAGGTCATAGTTCCTTATTCAGGTCTGGAATCTCCAGAGGCTCTTGGTGGCCTGGATTACTGACCGGGAAGGAAGAGGCCTTTCTCTTTACTGGGGATTCCCTGGAGGAAAAAAGGGATGACACACTCAAATCCTTTTCCAAACATGCTGGTAACCAGGCCTTCTAATAAATACTCTGTTTTTCCCAGCAGAAAAATAATAGAGTCCTTATCTATGACATGGTTTTAGAAGGAGATACATCAAGTGTGTCTAGGTTGTTTATGATAACAAACTTCTTAATTTGTGGATTTATGGGGACATGACAAATTGGAGAATTGATAATATAAATGGAGATGGTAACTGAAGTTGTTTCCTTTGTAAATCAGTGTTCCACATGCCCTGCTCTCTTCACACAAGCAGGTGAGAACTGAAATTCTAAATTTCAATTAGAAGACATCCTAAAGCCAAAGAAAACGAACCTCCATGAAAGGTCCTGGACTTCTCCCAGGGAAGGAGGCTTTGCATCTGCCTTGCGATTGTGGGTATCTTTGATTCCTCGGTGAGGACCGTCACCGCCTGAGATCATGTGAGTCTGATCTGACAGTCTGGCCCTTTGTGTTATCTTGTTGGTTCACTTTGCCTTCTCCTGTTTGTTTCTCCTCCTGATTGTGAATAGCTCACCTTTACTAGCACTGAGTCTCAGATCTGGTTGTCTAAGTGGTCTGAGCCTTAGTTTCCTCATCTGCAAAATGGGTTTGTGTGAGTGGCTGTGGACCCCGGTGGGGGGATGTGTGCTGAGTGCTTACCCTTCTCTGCACTGCTGCAGGCACTCCCTCCCCAGCTGTAGCCAGCCTGGTCGGCAGGACTGGCACTGCCCACTGTATCTCCCTTCACACGTCCTGCAGGAGCTGTGGCAGGGTGCGCAGCGGTGGTGGTCCTCCTCCGCATAGTAGCCCTCTGGGCAGTTCTCCACACAGGTCCTGTCTGTTGTGGGAGGAAGAGTCTGTCTGGACATTGGATATGACATTCAAGCCTCCTCTATGTTCTCCTCACTGTGTGTGTGGTGGGAAGAGGCTTGTGCAGGCATCCCCTGGGCTGCTGCATATGCCTAGGAACTAAGATGAATGTCCTAAGGCTTTCAGGAATTCAGGGGAACAGAAGTCAGGGTGGACCCACTGTGGTTGGTACGACAGAAATCACAGTCTGAGCCCTTGTTCAGCTGATGGAACTTGCAGTTAACTAGGGGGACCCTCAGGCCTCTAAGGGGAAGACATCTCCTTCTATATTATTTTCCCATAGCTGCTCTAACAAATTATCATCAACCTGGGGGGCCTGAAGCAACAGAAACCTATTATCTTACTGTTCTGGGGGTCAGAAGTCTAGAATGGGTCCACAGGGCTCTGTTCTTCCTAGAGGCCCTTTCCACCTACGAGAACCCACCTGTATTCCTTGGCTCATGGCCTCCTCCTTTGATTTCAAAGGCGGCAGCATGGCATCTTCCCTGTCCCTCTGCCTCTGGTCACATCGCCTTCCCCAGCTCACCTTGCCCCTCTCTTATCAGGCTCCCGTGACTACCTTCAGCATTCCTGGATAATCTAGGATAATCTCCCTATGCCAAAATCCTTAATTAAAACAAAACTGCCAAAGTCCCTTTTATTGTGCAAGGTAATATATCTGTAGGATCTAGGGATTGGGATAGGACATCTCTAGGGGGAGTCTTTATTCAGCTACCACAATCTCCAAAAAGTTATCTAGTTTATAACTAGCCTGACCCTCGTAGCGTGGGGCAGGGTGGTGAAAGCATGAGAAGACCAGGCTGAACGAATCCTGAACCTCGCCTTTGGGGGATGACAGCTCTGAGCCATGTCACCCACCGTCTCACACACCAGAGCTGATGACTCAGTTCTAGCCTGTTTAAGTGAAGACCACTTTGCAGTGATGAGATGTCTTTCTCTTTATACGAAGGCATCTGAGGTGATCATGAGTGGTGCTCTAGATTAGGGATAATTAGAAAAGAAAGTCCCAACGTGTTGGGGATTTGGGGGGTGGGGGAGAGAAGGGATGGGGTGGGTGGATTATATAGGAGATGTGGATGGAGGAAATGTTTTCATGAAGCACCAACTACAGGGAAGGGGAGTCACAGAGATTTGTAAAGTAAACGTGGATGGGTGGAGAAGACAGCTGTCTTTGAGGATTTCCTACGGTGAAGTGATCAGGAGTGCTATGAGGTAGGCATCCCTGTGTCTTAGCAGGGGAATTCATTTCCCTGCTCAAAAAGAAGAGGAAAGACTTGCTGCACTTTCCACTTTGAGCACCTGCTGTCTCAGTCCTCCTCTGCTGGTCGGGGAGACAAGCGCTAACACTGACATAGCCATCTCTTCCTTCTCCCTCCTACACCTTCCTCTTTTAGTGGAGTTTCATTTCATGTCACTTTCTTTCTCCCATGCTTATTTCAAGCCTAATCATGGTGTCCCTCAAAGTTGCAGTGCATTGCCTCATATGAACAAGAGCCTTCAGTCCTGATCTGCTGGAAGAGGCCAACTTGGGATGCTAATTCAGGGGGAAATCTGATGAGGAGCAGAACAGCTACATGTTATTTATTATTTTTTTAAATATACAGTTTCACTCTGTTGCCCAAGGAAGAGTGCTATGGCATCAGCCTAGTTCACAGCCACCTCAAACTCCTGAGTTCAAGCCATCCTCCTGCCTTAGCACCTTCTACACCTGGCTCATTTTTGTATTTTTAGCAAAGATGGATCTCACTCTTGCTCAGGCTGGTCTTGAACTCCTGAGCTCAAGTAATCCTCCTGCCTAGGCCTCCTAGAGTGCCAGGATAATGGTCCTGAGCCACCCAGCCTAGAGGTTCTTGAAGTGTGTCCCCACAGACTGCTTATTATTTGCAAGGGAATAAATAGTAATTATGCAGTGGATACACTGACTGAACATCTTGACCAGCTTGTCAATGTTACCATCACTGATGAGAGGCAGGGGGGTATCATATGCCTCCAATTATGATTCTCAGTATCACCTGTGAAGAGTCCTGGCTGAGAACGAATACTGTCTATCCAATCACGGGGAAACTTCACACCAATCCAAAAGGTGGAATGGCGACTGCATTCTCATCTAACGTATTAATGCACTGGGTGCCTAAAATCTCAGCTGCTCAGGAGGCTGAGGCAAGAGGATCACTTAAGCCCAAGAGGTTGCTGTGAACTATGACTCCAGGGCACTCCACCCAGGGTGAAAGAGTGAGAATCTGTCTCAAAAAAAAAAAGTGTTAATGCTATGAAAGACAAAAATAGTTTCAGAAACATTGTAGATTAACGGAGGCTAAATGGATATGGAAGCTAAATGCAGTGCCTGACTTTAGACTGAAGCCTGTCCTAAAGGGGAACTGACGAAATGTTTAGACGGATGGTCTATTACAGCAAAGCAGCAAGGTGAACACGTACTGACGTGCTTGTGGGAAAGGGACCGTGATTGGAGAAACTTGCCCTCAAATGGTTTTAAAAAAAATGTTGTGGGTTATTATATGTTTACATAGAGAAAGAAAGGGCAAACAACTGATAACGTAAATGAATCAAAGATCAGCAACAGGTAATTCATTAGGGCATGGGAGTGCTGTTCTCTCACACTCCTGCCTTCTCTGTAGGCTTAAAAATTTCTCAAACACAAAGCAAAAATTAAAAAGAAAGCCCCCCATATCTGCTAGACACTCAGCACGGTGCAAGGTAGCTTCCCAGAGGGAGGGAAAAGCAAAGCCCTCCTCCGAGGAGAAGGAACTCACTGAGAAGAAGGCTCCTCCTTGGACAACCCTGACACTGGTCCTTGGCGGGCCCTGTGCAGCTGAAGCATTGAGCATGACAGGGCTTGCAGCGAGAAGCCTCCTCATCCCAGTACTCGGAGTGGCTGCACTTGTTCTTAGGCACGCAGTCCCCGTGGTGGTTCAGCATCAGGCCATCCTGACAAGCCGTGCAGGTCCCAGGGGACGAGCAGGTCGAGCAGGACTTGTAGCAATCTGCGGGTGTGGTGGGGGCAGGACACAGACAGTGAGAGAGGGAGGACCCCTTTAGGGAACACCTTCCCCTAGAAAAGGTGTTCATATTCCTTCCACATTTCATCTGGAGAGTTCTAGTGCTCTCTGCCAAAGGTGCGGGCCATGAGTTAGGGACAGCCCTTGGGCTCCGTCATGGAGCATTCTTGTTGCAAAATGAGAAAAAATGGCTCTTTGCTTTCTCGGTAATACCCAGAGGGCACCTTCCTGCAGCAGACACCTCAGATATATTAGAAAGGCTGACTGTAATTACCCAATGGCAACAAAATAATAACAAGCAATTCCGCAGCTGCTTGGTCCCATGTCCACACCGGCATGTGTCCTTCTCAGCTGTCACAGTGAGACTTGTTTGCTGGTCCCCCACCATCTCCAGAATGCCTTCACTTCCCATTAACACTGCAATTGCTGCTGTATATTATACGTAATTGCCCATTGGCAAAAAAAAAAAAAAAAGTTCACTTTTGTATTTATTTTTGAACGCACAGTGTCAATGAGAGGGCCTGGCCTATCATAGGTGCTCAATAAATATTTGCTAGACAAATGAAAAAACAACTTGCTCTCCCACCTCTGAGTTTTAGCAGTTGCCATTCTCTCTGCTCAGAATTCTCTTCTCCCAGATACATGAGGCCAGGCAAGTATGTTTGTGAACTCAGCCTAGAAAAAGTGCTACATGCCTCATTGCTGAATATTCTCCAAGTCCTCCCCGTGGCCAGTACAGGAGCTACTCAGCAATGAGGTATGTAGCACTTCTCGGAGGATGAGTTCGTGAACTTACTTGCCTGGCCTCATACACAGTGCGTGGCTCGCTCCCTCCCTCTCTCAGTGATATCTCTCATCTCTCAAGTTTCAGCTCCATCCTGCCCATCTTCGTGTTTCCCTTCCCTGTCTTAGTTTTTCTCTTAATTGTCTTCAGAGTCTGGCTTCCCCTAAAGAATGTGAGCTCCACAAAGGCAGGGATTCTGTCCGGACCATCCCCTGCTGTTGTCTAGGCCTGGGAGAACACATAGTGCTGAGCAGACCCGCAGTAAGCATTCCCTGGGTGAACAGAGGTGTAGGATTCCGATTTTTCCTATTACCATCTCATTTTAACTAGATCTGGAAATTGAGACTGGGTAAGTCACTTAACTGGAAGAGGGTAGTAGGATCAGGAGTTGAACCAGGACCTCAACAAATACTCTTGTTAGTGCTGACCCAGAGCCTCGAGAACGGTGTGGGATTTTCAGAGATGTTTGTACTATCAATTAGGGGATAATCTGGAGTGATCAGAATGGATCCAAAGGCCTTGTGTGTCTCGGAGGAGACTCAGCTTAGAGCCTGCTCTGTTCCAGATGCCTTTCTAGGCCCACCCAAATCTTGAGATTTAGTCAGGTCCTTTGTGCCTCATCTCTGGCAATGCAGGTCATCACCCTGTTTCTCCCCGTACCAGATTCTGCCAGCCTTCCCGTGGACTGGTGGAAAGTGTGATGGCGTTGTAGGGAGAGACCTTGAGAGAGGTTACCACTCTGTCCTTACCATCTGGGTCATATTAAGCAAGTGTCTAACTTCCCCACGCATCAATTCCTTTCTCAGAGAAATGGAGGAGACTGACACTTACCTCAATGGCTCTTGACTCTCACCAAGCATCAAAATTATGGGGCATGTGGGTAGGCCAAAGAAATTTAAAATGTTGGTCTGAGGTGGGCACAGACGTCTGTCATTTTTTAGAGCTTCCTGGGTGATTCTAATAGACAACCGGGGACTTTCTCAAGGGGATAATTAAATCAGACAAACTAGGAAAACATACTCTGAAACATGCAAAGCTCTCTTTTATGGTAAATGACTTTGGTTATTGAACACCCGGGAAAAGCTGAAAGTGGAACCTCAGTGGCTGCCCTAGTACTTGCAAGACCAGGATGGCACCGAAGCCCTGGGCTGACTCTTTAAACTTCTCCATGAAGCTGAACCTTGGTCCCACAGCCTGCCTCACATGCTAACTCCCATCTCCACCACACGCAGGCACAGCTGTCCAGCTTGAAGCCCACATGCTTTGATAAGTTAGTAGGTGGGAGACTGATGCTAAATAGTACTTTATATAAAACACAAAAACTGCCTCCATCCTGGAGCTCTGGGAAAGCCCCCTGCCCCAGAATGCTTCTGTCATGTGTTCTGAGAACACTTCCAGTCATAGACTACTTATTTTATTTTTCTTCTCTTTGATAAATAATAAGAGGCAAATAATTCATGTCTAGTTAAAATATAAAAAGGTGTTCCTTTCTTGGACATGAAGTGAGTGAAGTGCTGAGTGGGAGATGAGATGGGGGCCTTGGAGCAGGAGAAGCAGAGATGAGAAGGATGAAGGGGTGGAGCTTTGGATGGGGGGCTGGCAACGAAAGGAGATGGGGGCATCAGGCAATTCCTCCGAGGCACAGTTTGCTTATGCTATAAACTTATAATGGTTTGACTTTTTTTTTTTTAAGAGACAGAATCTCACTTTATTGCCCCCGGTAGAGTGCTGTGCTGTCACAGCTCACAGCAACCTCCAACTCCTGGGCTTAGGTAATTCTCATGCCTCAGCCTCCTGAGTAGCTGGCACAGATGCCTGCCATACTGCCCTGCTATTTTGTTGTTGTTGTCATTGCAGTTTGGCTAGGGCTGGGTTCAAACCTGCCACCCTGGGCATATGGGGCCGGTGCTCCATCCACTGAGTCACAGGCATCACCCAGGTTTGACATTTTTACAAAGCTCTCCCATTTTGGATGACTTTTGAAGGCTCATCTTCTCTGTTGTAAATCTTCATGCAATAATTCTTTTCATTTTTTTAAATGTTTTATAGAAACAGAGTCTAACTATATTACCCAGGCTGGTCTTGAACTTCTGGCCTCAAGCAATCCTCACACATTGGCCTCCCAAAGCACTGGGATTATAGGTGTGAGCCACCCAACCTGAGAATTCTTTTTGATCAGTAGTTCTTAGTCACTGATGTGAAGAGGTTTCTGAAACTGTTCACATCAGTGAACAGGGTTACTGAGAATTATAATCTAGGTTCTGGACAGAAACATGATTTTTTCCATCCTCCTCCACCAGTTATGATTAAACACTAATGAGACTGCACTTTGGTGTACCTCCTCTCAGCTGCTTACTAAGCCACCTAGCACTAAATACTGACCAGTATCCCCATTGTTCCTACGGAGAGGCCTCTGATGTTAGAATCCTAAGGCTTTTGTTTAAGAATTGTTTCAGGTGTTTTTCAGAGCCTGGATTCCAACCAGTTTGAAGACCCCCCCCCCCAGGAGAACCAAATCAGTGTAATCCTGCACTCTTTCCATCTCCCCCTCCCATGACCTCACCCTGCACTCTTCCAACAGTCTATAATCCCCACATCCTGGCCCACTACTCACCCTAACTGCTTAAAATCCCTTGTCCCCAACTCCTCAGGGAGGCAGATTTGAGATTCCCTTGATCTCCTTGTTTGGCTGCCTTGTGAGTGAACCTCTTTCTCTGCTGCAGCCCAGTGCACTGATGTATTGACTTGCTGCACTTCACACAGCAAACTGGGGATGGTTACATGTCCATGTGATATCTTACTAACGAAAGTTATGTGATCAAAGCTTATGAGTGATTCTTTTTTTTTTTTTTTGAGACTCTGTTGCCCCAGGCAGAGTGCTGTGGTGACATCATAGCTCACAGCAACCTCATATTCCTGGGATCAAGCTATGGATCTTCTAGCCTCAGCCTCCCAAGTAGCTAGAACTACAGGCATGCATCACTATGTCTGGCTAGTTTTTCTATTTTTAGTACAGATGGGGTCTTGCTCTTGCTCAGGCTGGTCTCAAACTCCTGAGCTCAAGTAATCCATCCCCCTTGGCCTCTCAGAGTGCTAGGATTACAGATGCAAGCCACCACACTTGGCCTTATGAGTGATTCATTTAAAAAATTAATTAAAATCAATTTAAAGTATGTTTCCTCAAGTGGGAGAATAAAAGGTGAGATGACAGCTCTGGGGCTGAAACTGTACAATCTCCAAAGCCTATTTTGTCTGAGCAGAAACATATCTCATTTGGTTCCCTGAGATGCCATGCTTGGCCATGTATCCTAAAAGTCTTTACCTCTGCAATTATTAGTGTTTTCTTCATAGTAAGTTCCTGATGGACACTCGTCCAAGCACAGCCCATTATAGAGGGCCAAGGAAGCATCAGCACAGACATCACAGTCATCAGCTTCTGGGCCTCTGCATTCCAGACAGTCTTCATGACAGAGGACACAATGGCGTGAGTCCTTATAGAAGCCTTTGGGACAGGACTGATGGCACATGTCATTGTGCAGGAAGAACCCAGGCATGCATTCTGTGGGCAGGAGGAAGAAGCAAGTTATCCCCAGGGTATAGGAGAGAGAAATTCATTGCTTTTGCAGTGGGGTAGTCTGTCCTCCACTACTTTGGTTCTTCTGATCTGAGGGTACACTTGCCCCATCCACACGCTGCTGGAGCACAGCATCAATGTTTAACAAGTTCTCCCTGGAAAGGAGGAGGCCACAGTGTGTTGCCTTCCCTTTGAACATGGAAAAAATTTCAGTGTTGTGGTACCAGGGATGGCTAAGACTCTGGCAGTATTGTTAGGAAAACCTAAAGAGCATTAACAGATTTTTAAAATTGTATCAAGCATCTCACACTTCATTCAATATAAAAAGCACTTTAGGAACTGTGGGTTAGTTAATTTTTCATGGATTGATAGGGCAGAATAATAAATAAATGGCTAATCAGTATAAAGAATGCATTGAGTTTATTTTCTTATTTGAGAGAAATTGGGGGAATCCTGAAAAACACATTAGGTCACACCCAAATTGCATCTTGGAAAGGAAAGTTAAGTGAGTCTGCCTTTTTTTTTTTTTTTGAGACAGAGTCTTATTATGTTGCCCTTGGTAGAGTGCTGTGACATCACAGCTCACGGCAACCTCAAACTCTTGGGCTTAAGCAATTCTCTTGCCTCAGCCTCCCACTTAGTTGGGACTATAGGTGCCTGCCACAACACCTGGGTATTTTTTGGTTGTAGTTGTCATTGTTTGGCTGGATTCAAACTCGCTAGCTCTGGTGTATGTGGCTGGTGCCCTACCTGCTGAGCTACAGGTGCTGAGTCAGAGTCTTTCTTATTTCAAAGAGGATCGTAGGCAGATTTTCCTAGGAGATAATTCTGAGGGTCAGGGGTTGAGGGGAGACTGTTCACAGCCAGAGAGCTAATCTCAGTTTTACAGTTGTCTGAACTTGTCTTCCTTATTCTTTGTAACAATTGAAATTTTCTAGCTACTTCTTTTTTATTATTTAATATCTGTTTGTAAGATTTTGTGCTTAAAAAGATAGGCATTATGGACTTTGATTTGTATCTCTAGAGTCTGGGATAATGCTTGGCACACCTTCTGTGTGTGTACACGTGTGGGAGAAAGGATGCAAAAGGCCCCTGTTTGTCTTTGCTTGCAGAATCCATCATGAAAATGATGTACCTCACCCTGGATTTCCTCAATGATCAGCACGGGGACAGTTACATTTCAGGAAATGGAGAGAGACAGGCTCCCACAGTCTCTCTGGACCCCTCACTCTCCACCCAGCTGGCTCAGCAGAGCCATGCTCCCCCTTGGGACGCTCTCAAGTACCTTTGCATGTTTTCTCATGGATGCATTCCTGACAGCTCTCGGGGCAGGGCTTGCACACACCCTCCACAGCCACGTGCCCCTCGGGACAGGACTCCTGGCACACTCCATGGTGCACGACAAGGTCTCCATCACAGGAATGGCAGTTGGAGGCATTTTCTTCACACGTTCTGCAAGTGGAGCTGCAGGGTTCACACGTGCCGTTCTCTGCGTAGAAGCCACTGCAGAGGGAGGAGATGCACAACTGGAGAGGGTGACCAGTGAGGGCAGAGATCCACACCCAGGTCTAAAACCCGAAGGGCAGCTGCCACTGCCAACCAGAGGAATCTGCAGGATTTACTGAGGAAGTCCAGCAAAGAGGGTTATGAAAACACAGAATGAAAGGAACGGGCCTGATCCTTGTGAATGTGATTTGGCAGGAAACAACTGTTAGGAATCTGTACATAGTTTAGTCATATTCTCTTTTTTTATTTTTAATTATTATTATTATTTTTTTAGAGACAGAGTCTCACTTTGTTGCCCTCCGTAGAGTGCCGTGGCATCACAGCTCACAGCAACCTCCCACTCCTGGGCTCAAGCAAGTCTCCTGCCTCAGCCTCCCAAATAGCTGGGACCACAGGTGCCCGCCACAATGCCTGGCTATTTTTTTGTTGCAGTTTGGCGGGCACCAGGGTCGAACCCACTACGCTTAGTATATGGGGCCAGGGCCCTACTCACTGAGCCACAGGTGCTGCCCTGGTCAT
>CAUYTI010153300.1:0-51193 GCA_963575145.1 Galago senegalensis
CGCCTCCCAAGTAGCTGGGACCACAGGCGCCCGCCACAACACCCGGCTATTTTTTGGTTGCAGCCATTATTGTTGTTTGGCGGGTCTGGGCTGGGGATTCAAACCCACCACCTTAGGTGTACGTGGCTGGCGCCTTAGCCGGTTGAGCTATAGGCGCCGAGCCAGAATATGAATGTCTTAACACAGTAACTAAGAAAATTCCGTGAAGGCTAGGTTTACCAGTTGGATGAAAATATTTCAAATTGCATATAAAAGCAGCACATTGTACCCCATGATTGCATTAATGTACACAGCTATGATTTAATAAAAAAAAAATAAAGAAAAGCAAAAGAATGAGAAATCTTAAAATTCTGTTTAATAAGCAAAGGGGGAAAAAATTTTTTTTTCCTGTTTAATCCTATACAAAATGTTTCCATTCCCCATCGTTTTCCAAACTGGAAAAAAAGAAGTGGAAAATCAAAGCCTATCAAATGCTGCCTTTCAGAACTGCTGGGGAGAAAGGGGACCTCTCTTTTTTATTTTCTTACCACCCATTTGTCTACTTCTAGTAAGATTTGTAAAAATATTTTCTCATTTGAATGAAGATATTACATCTCAAAATATGGTTAAAAAAGAAAAAAAAAAGAGGAGAGACCTCAAAGCCTCAAGGGACCCACTGCGTGAGAAAGAGCTTTGTCTGGGGCACCAGTTCCCAAGACCTTGGCCTCAATTATATTAGACATGATCCGTGGCGATGTAATTATTGCCTGCCCATATCAGCCTTGTTTGCCAAGTTCTTACCCTACAGAAGGATGAAGACGGCCATTCTTCTCTGATTCTCTCTGCCAAATTCACTCGGCATAGACAAGCTGGGGCACACCAAAGGAAGCAATTTTCCCGCTGACTTCAAGGAAGTAGCTGCTGTGGCCACATTCCTATGACTGTTCTAAGCAAGATGTTCTGCGTAATGAATAACTGGTGCCTGGAATTTCGTGGGGGTTTTATTTGGGAGAGGGGAAGATGAGCCCAGGTGAGGAGAAAACCAAACATACCCTCTAAGACCACAGGCCAAGTCCCCCTGCGGCCCTGTCTTCCCACCAGTTGCCCCCTCTTCCTGCTCTCTCTTTTCTGAATCCCACGGAGTACGGGTCTGCCAGGGTACTGATCCCTAGTCTGGACTGATTCCAGCCTTTTCTGTACTCTCAGCTGTAGTCACATAATTCAATAATTTCTTTGAGTGTCTCCACGATCTTGGGACATGGCAGGGACTTGAAATCAAATTTTGATAGCTCAAAATTAAAATAACACTCTGGTTTTGACACGAGTGGGGCACAGCTACACAGAATGAAGCAATCTGACCACCTTTCTATGAGACAGTGAACACATTCCTGCATCTGCTTAGAACGTCCCCCTCTGGCTTGGCGCCTGTGGCTCAAGTGGCTAAGGCGCCAGCCACGTATACTCAAGGTGGTGGGTTTGAATCCAGCCCGGGCCCGCCAAACAACAATGATAGCTGCAACCAAAAAATAGCCGGGCGTTGTGGTGGGCACCTGTGGTCCCAGCTACTTGGGAAGCTGAGGCAGGAGACTCGCTTGAGCCCAGAGTTGGAGGTTGCTATGAGCTGAGTTGCCATGGCACTCTACCCAGGGGGACAGCTTGAGCCTCCTTTCCCAAAAAAAAAAAAAAAAGGAATGTCCCCCTCTTTTCTATTTGGAGATTAAAAAAAAAAAAGTGAGGGCTCGCTTTTTATGCTCCTTGTCTGGTGTTTAGTTTTGATTTTCTTTTTTTCTAATTCCTAGAGAGAAGCTGGGTGCAGTGGCTCATGCCTGTAATCCTAGCAGTCTGGGAGGCTGAGGTGGGAGGATCCCCTGAGCTCAGGACCAGCTAGGGCAAGAGTGAGACCCTGACTATGCTAAAAATAGACAAGTTAGCCAGGCACAATGTGGGCATCTGTTAGCTAGTTGGGCAGCTAAGGCAGGAGGATTGTTTGAGCCCAGGAGTTTGAAGTTGCTATGAGTGTGCCCGAGGCTGAGGCAGGTGGACTGCCTGAGCTCACAGGTTCAAGACCAGTCTGAGCCAGAGTGAGACCCCCATCTCTAAAAATAGCCAGATGTTGTAGCAGGTGCCTGAAGTCCTCAGCTTCTTGGGCTGAGGCAAGAGAACTGCTTGAGCCCAAGAGTTTGAGGTTGCTGTGAGCTATGATGCCACAGCACTCTATCAAGGGTGACAAAGTGAGACTCTGTTTAAAAAAAGAAAAGAATTTAGAAGTCATCCATGGAGTATTATAAAGATTCTGGGGGGTCCTTTAGACAACGGTTCTGCTTCATTTGATGCCAGAAAACCTGGGTTTTCTTCAATTTCCCAAAGAATGCAGACCACAGTCAAAAACCCTTTCCCCGGTCTTCACCCACTCCGCTTGTGAAACAATTGGTGTAGACTCCGTTCACCCACCTCTCCTCTGCCACGTGGATTTTACGGTAGCAGGAAACAGCGCGTGGCTGAACGCGTGGGCGCTTGGCTTCTACCTCTAATTCTATCTCTGATTCTATCATCAACTTGCTATGTGACTCTGGACAAATCATTCCCTCTGAGGCAAACCCATTCACAAAATAAAGGGATTGGCCCTAGGATCCATTCCCAAGGATCAGCGCCTCAGAGTCTAAGGCTGAGCCATGAAACTCAATTACTCCCCTTGGCAACTTCCTGACCGACTCTGTCTGACGCTCAGCGTCTCACTGCTCAATTCTTTGCAGGCTCCATTGGTGCCAGATCAAATTTCCCCTGCATAGGGCTCTCTGGGCTGAAGCTCCTGTCTCTTCTGCGTGGCCGTGACTCCTGGGGTCCAGGCGGCTGGTCTGCACCTTCTGTGTCCTCGAGCTGCTGCGACTCCAAGGAGCTCTGCTGAGACGGGCATCCCCCTGCCCGACAGGCTTCCTTTCCATTCTAAGCACCTTTCCTATCAGACGAAAGCCCTGCCTGACCAGCAAAGGCTGGATGTTTTCAAGAGATTCAACTTAAAGCCCATTTTTTGCCTCCTGAAGTAAAAGAAAGCCTAAAAGCCAGACAAATCGTAGAAAATCAAAACTGGAAAACCACTCAAAGCGCTGCCCTGTCTCCAGTCCTGATCCTTCCCAGTCACCTCTCGTCAGAGCCACGCTGAGGCCCGGCCTGCAACTCACAGATAAAAGGCCCTGACCAGAGGACCCAGTTTGCCACGGGAATTTACTGTGCTTGGTAATCAGCAGTCAGAGGCTGGATTTAAACCATGAGACCGGCTTAATTATACTCCAGGGCTTGTACTCCAGCCGCTAGTAATAACCCCCAGTTCAGAAAGATTAGACTTGAGCAGCTCTTATCTGCCTGGAAGACAGGGAAAAAGGGCAATTCAGCGTGTCCTGCAGTGTCCCCCACACCCACCGCAGCAACAGGCCCTCTTTCTGCTCTGACTTTTCCAGAACCATGGACTGGTACAGGGGTTTTTGTTTATTTTTTTTGAGACAGAGTCTCAAGCTGTCACCCTGGGTAGAGTGCCGTGGCGTCACAGTTCACAACAACCTCAAACTCTAGGGCTTAAGTGATTCTCTTGCCTCAGCCTCCCAAGTAGCTGGGACTACAGGCGCCCGCCACAACGCCTGGCTATTTTTTTGTTGCAGGTGTCATCGTTGTTTAGCCGGCCTGGGCCAGATTTGAACCCACCAGCCTTGGTTTATGTGGCCAGCTCCCTTCCCCCAGAGCTACGGGTGCCAGCTGGCACAGGGTTTATACACGTACTGCTGGCAAATTTTAAGTGAAGAAAGATCAGTTCTGTCTATGAACTACATTTTAGCAATTAAATTCATCTGACTCAATACTCTGTATCAACCACCTTGCACCATCAAGAGTTCTATCTTTTTTCCCATAAGACAGGATTAGATCCAGTCTCCCAAATATACAGGCAGAACACAGCCTGACCGTCCACAACTCACTGATGCTTTCCCTGCTTGAAGGTGGGGAACAGCACCAAGTGAAATCTCAGAGTGAGGGTGGTGCCTGTGGCTCAGTGGGTAGGGCACCAGCCCCACATACTGAGGGTGGCAGGTTCAAACCCAGCCCTGGCCAAACTGCAACCAAAAAAAAAATCTCGGGGTGAGATGGGTATAGGATGTTTATAGCAACCTGTGTTTGAAGACTCTGGTCCCACTGTCCCTATAGATAGACTCTAAACTTGTTAGTTTTTGAGACCAGATTATTTTTTTTCATGAGCCAAAGTTTTATTTATTCATTTTTTTTGAGACAGAGCCTCAAGCTATCCCCTAGGTAGAGTGCTGTGGCATCACAGCTCACAGTATCCTCCAACTCCTGGGCTCAAGCGAGTCTCCTGTCTCCGCCTCCCAAGTAGCTGGGACCACAGGCGCCCGCCACAACGCCTGGCCATTTTTTGGTTGCAGCTGTCATTGTTGTTTGGCAGGCCCGGGCTGGATTCAAACCTGCTACCTTGGGTGTATGTCACTGGCGCCTTAGCCACTTGAGCCACAGGCACTGAGCCTATTTATTCATTTCTTGCATAAAAATATGGAACGCTTCACGAATCTGCATGTCACCCTTGCCCAGGGGCCATGCTCATCACTGTGTCACTCCAATGTTACTATACGTGCTGCCGAGCGGAGCACAAGGCCAGCTTTTTAGTTGAGAAAACAGGATACCGTGACTTCTAAGGTAGAATTGTTCCTATTCAAAAAGTACAGGTGGTTTGTTCCTGAAAAGGTAAAGTGAGCATTGTGTGAGTGGCACCGTGCCCACGTCCACTCATTGGTGTCCATCTGTCCAGCACATGGGGTGGGGGCTTAGGTGGAAGCAGGGAGAGAGCGGCCAGAGAGGAAAAGCAGCAGCCATCAGCTCCTCCATCTCCTTTCCAGGGCTGGCAAAAACAAAGATGCTGGGAGGCAGCTGAGAATAGTGGACAGAAAACTTAAAACCCATCATCCTGGAGCAGGGAAGTAGCTGGGGCTGGAGAGGTGACGGGTGATATTTTCTCATCCTTCTGCTTCAGGCTGGAACACCAGTGACTGACCACAGCAGGCAGGTGAGTGCACCTGCCAGGCACACCTCGCTCTGCTCCTCACACTTCTCATTGCCCCTCAGCTCTTCCAAGCAGCAGAGCTGCAAGGGGACAGTCGGGATCTGTCCCTTACCAATGACAGTGTGCAGGGACCATCGTGGGAGTGTCATCCAGATGATCCCACTGACTCTTACGGTAAATCTGCAAGGCGTATGTTATATATAATCCCCACTTTAGAAGAGGAAAATAAAACTCAGGCGGTTAAGGGATCTGTGTTTCAGGCTGCGGGATCAGCCAAGTGGCTTTCTCCCTCCAAGTCTTTTCTGTTTGGGTTTGTTTGTTTTCAGGAACTATTACTGGATTTGTTGTTTTTTTCCTGAATATAAAAAGTGCAGAGCCTGGAAGGGAGTGACCTAGAAAGTAAGAACTGGCCAGCCTCTCTGACATGCACGGCCAAAGTCTCGGCACCGCGCCAGGTGACCTCCTAAACACGTTCCCCGCTTTCCCAGTCACCCACTGAGAACACACCCGGTGACCAGCTCCAAAGAGGGACAGACGTGCAGACGAGGCTCACGGGAAACCTCTGTGAATCTGCCTGCTGCCTTCTGGGGTGACTCACGCCTCCCTATCGATGGGGAGAAAGTGAGCCAGGCTGCGGAGGGCTCAAGGCCACGCCACCCGAGATAACCACGCAAGACAAAGGACGTGGCCTTGGATAAGGAGCAGGGGGAGCGGGGGAGCACCAGAAGGGAGCTTCAGAGTCTCGGGCAGCCCGTGGGGTGAGAGGGAAGCTGAGCCAAGGCTGCCCAGAGGGAGGACGTCCAGATAGCTTCTGTTTCCAGTTAAGATAACAGGAAGACTCCCAGGCTCCCGTATGGAAGATCCTTGAGGGTCTGTCGGCAGAGTGACTCACAGCCACCACTCTCTCCCATGGGGCAAAAGCCAGCAGAGGCTTAGAGACGTCAAGTGACTCACCAGAGAACCCAGAGCTCATGGGGACAGGGGACACACAGCTTCCTGATTCTGACCATATGCTTCATCTCACAAGGCCGACACCCACCAGCAAAAGCAATCCAACATTCAACCATAATGCTAATATGACGAAGTAAAGGAGGGGCCCTTGGAGGGAGGCCGGAGCTTCTGTTTCCTACTCCGGACGAGAAAGTTCCACTCTGTCTGGTACAGACGCTCCCCTCCGCCCCATGAAGATGTATTAAGATTATTTCATAGGGTTACTGAATGATTACTAAAAATACATCACAGCCTGTCATAACCACATAAATATTTTTGCTTTTTTAAATAATTTTTTTTTGAAACAGGGTATTCCTTTATCACCCGGGCTGGAGTGCAGTGGCATCGTCACAGCTCACTGCAGCCTGAGCCTCTGGGCTCAAGCGATACTCCGACCTCAGCCTCCTGAGCAGCTGAGACTACAGGTTTGTGCCACCACGTCCAGCTAATTTTTCTTGTTTTTGTGAAGAGATGAGGTCTAGCTATGTTGCCCAGTCTGGTCTTAAATTTGGGGGCTTGAGTGATCCTCCCGCCCTGGCCTCCCAAAGTGCTGGAGCTATAGGTATGAGATACCCTGCCTGGCATTTTTGAATAAACAGCAATATCTTGTAGCCGGACTTAATCCGACGAGTAGATTCCATTTTCCCCTCCCGTAAGACTCTGAATCCTCCATGTAAATTTCTGGTGATCTTACGTGGAAAAGAACGGAACCAAGAAATGCATTTTAGAGAATTTAAAGACATTTAGCAGAATGCCTGATTTCTTAATCTATGGGAGGAAATAGAAGAGAGAAAAAAAAAATGAAAGTATTGATCCACACGAGTGAAGTGGATATTGATGTTTCCACGAACTGAAGTTACTTACGTACCTAATCAGAAAACAAAAACACCCAAAAGAGTACACAAGAGGCAGGTGGGATGTAAACCCTAGAGGTCTGGGTATCTTTGACTTGCTTCCCAGTGAAACATAATATTGGAGGTTTGTTACTTTGACATGTAAATTTTCGAGAAACAAGTTCAGAAATTCTGCCTGACGTGAACAGTCAATGCTTTAGGAAGGGCAGAAAGAAGAACAGAGAAAGCTCTGATGAAGAATAAGCCCAATTTGAGTGGATTATCCCTTACTGGATATCACATATCAAGGGCAGGAGCAGACTGCCCAGCCCTGATAACCGGATAGAGAATTCCCACAGTGAATGCCTTTTAGTCAATCAATAGCAGCTACAAGGCATTTTGAAACATTCGCAAATGCCAAAATAATGACCTTATTAGATAACTAAGTTAAGCTGAGAAGTATGCTGCCCTCAGTGAGGGGGTGGCTTTTTTCTACCCACTTACAACCCAAGGCTGCTAGTAAACTCTTCCCCCCAGGAAATCCTTAACCAGAATGTATCACTTGTAACTAGTTGGGGACTTAGGCAGCCCAAATGCACGAGCCCTCTGTCTTCATCCTCACACACTAGTTCCTCAGTTCTTTTCAACAGTACCCTGGCACAATCACTTGCAGATGTAGAGAGCACCCAGATAATAACCTGAGCATGACATCCGTGCTTTTGCAAGAGAAAAAGTCTACCCTGTCTACATTCTCCACTCTTAACATTAAAAATCTCTCCATGGCTGGGTGCAGTGGCTCATACCTGTAACCGCAACATTCTGGAAAACTGAGGTGGGAGGATCTCTTGAGGCTGAGAGTTTGAGACCAGAGGGGGTAACGTAGTGAGATACCGTCTCTAATAAAAAAATTTAAAAATGTGGGCTTGGCGGCGCCTGTAGCTCAGTGGCTAGGGCGCCAGCCACATATACGCTGGAGCTGGCGGGTTCGAACCCAGCCTGGGCCTGTCAAACAACGAGACCTAGAATCAAAAAATAGCCGGGCACTGTGGCGGGTGCCTGTAGTCCTTGCTGCTTGGGAGGCTCAGGCAAGGGAATTTCTTAAGCCCAAGAGTTGGAGGTTGCTGTGAGCTGTGAGGGCCATGGCACTCTACCCTGGGTGACATAGTGAGCCTCTGTCTCCAAAAAAAAAATCTTTTTTTAAATGTACCTGTAGTTCCAGTTACTAGGGAGGCTGAGGCAGGAGGATCACTTAAGCTGAGGAGTTTTGAGTTTGCAGTGAGCTATGGTGGAGCCACTGCACTCCAGCCTAGGCTACGGGCCTAGATCCTGTCTCTAAAAAAAGCCCTAACAGAAAACTTTCCTTTCCCAATATTTGTTATCTAACACGTTTTACCACCCACCATTTTTCCCAGAAAGAATATGTTAAAGGCTAACCCATGTACATGCAATTCCTCATCCGTCAACCTTGTTACATCCACCACTACCCAACCAACCGACAGAGACAGAGAATGCTCCCAAGGTAAGTGCAAGATGATCACCGCAGGCCACAGGGCTGACGGCAGCATCACGGTGGTCCTGATGATTTAGGAACTTAACATCAGCTCTCTGCTCAAATGAACATAAAGAGATCAGAAGATCATCTTTATTACAAGGCAGTGTGTCCCAGGAGGCAGATGACGGGCTCGGCGGTAACTGCCCCTGGAGTCCAGAAGGAGAGACATTATGGATTGGTGCGTGTAGAAGACAATTAAGAGCAAAGTACTTTGATGAGGTTGTGGAGGACGAGAAGGCTTTTCCGCCAGAGGAGCTGGTGATTTCTAGCACAATGATTCATCACAGGAAGCAACAGCCCTGCCTGGAAATGAAGTATCCGACACGAATGCTTAGAAGTCACGCTGGAATGAGCTTTTGATCACGGCTTTCAGTACTCACGGTCTAGAGGGAGATGGTCCCAGCGAGTTATTAGGACTAGCTTCTGAGAGTTAAAATGAAGAATCAACCCACCACTGAATAAAACCCCAGCCGTTCGCGCCGATAATCCCAGCACTCTGGGAGGCCACAGCAAGTGGACTGCCTGAGCGAGAGCAAGACCCTGTCTCTACTAAAAATAGAAAAAAAAAATACCTGGGCATTATGGCAGATGCCTACAGTCCCAGCTGCTTGGGAGGCTAAGGCAAGAGGATCACTTGAACCCAAGAGTTTAAGGTTGTGTGAATACCACGGCACTCTACCGAGGGCAACAGATCCTCAGTGAGACAGTATGAAATGCTAGATTCCCTTAGTCCTAACTGCAGACTGGGGAGGATGTGTGGGCTCCTATGTAATTTCCCCCTGAACCGGAATGCCGTAGTAGCATTCTGAGTTCAGACCTGTGTTGAGGGAAAGAGCACTGTGAGTCCCCCCTAGGAAGACAACCTTCAGACCACACCTTAGCACTGAAGTTGTGAGTCTGTAATGAACACTGGTCAAGGCAAAGAGCACCACCCTCCCGGGGCTGAGCACTCAAATATTTACAAACGTGTTTGCTGCTCTACATTGAGATGCTAAGACCATGGTGCCCAAGTTCCTTATTATAAATTGATAGTAATAACTGACAGTCCTAATACTTTATAGGAGGACTGTGAGGATCATAGTTTCCCGCACTTTTGAAGGACCACATGAGTGACTATGCTCACTGTCATTTTCACACTCAGCATGATCGCCAGTTGAGTAAGCACTGAGCTAATGGTTACACTCTCTACCCCATCAACGATCCAGCTCGGGGCAAAGGAGAATCTGTTGATTGTCTGCCATGTGTGGCCCAGGGAAAATGTGTCCTGCTCCAGGAAGACAGCTAATAAAAGGCCAATACCTTGCAGAGGACCGACAGGTTGAGAGGTAGGAGTGACACTGGGCTCTGAGGCCCAGGGGAAACTCACCACGTAGAGCTTCCGCCAGATGACAGCCCATTCTCGCAGAGTCGATGTGAGCTCCTGCACCAGGGGCAGCTCGCCTGGAATCACGGTCTCATGCTGCCTAAAGAGAACCAAAGGGATGCTCACTTTACTCCCAATAGACTGGCTCTGCCCCAAACCTCAAGGACAAGACTGAAGCTGGCTGGGCTTGAACCAATGGAAAACTCATCCATAGGGGACTTCATAATCTGTAAACATTTGATGGAGGAGGGAGAAAGAGCTCAGGACAGCGCAGGCCCCCAAACAACTCAGTTTCTATGACAAAGGCTACAGCCCGGCCACAACCTTCCCATTGTGGATCTCTTTGGAAGCTTTGATTACTGAGCCATGCTAACCTCACTGATTCTCAAAAAAGGAACAAAACACTCCACATTTTAGCTGATTCTGCTGCGCAGCCGTCTCATTCTGAAGAGTAGGTAGAGGGGTGTGCCTGGTACATGGGGTCCGGGGACTTGACCTCCCCCTGGACCCGCCGAGAGGGGCCGAGGCAGTGCCCTCTCTTGGAATGGTCCTGGGTCATCTTCTCACCTGCTGCTTCGCAGACCAAAAGTGCACAGGTACCAAAATCCTGCTGACTCACAAAAGACTTATATAAACAGAGGCACTGTGTTTATTCCCACCAGTCTTCTCTGGTCCTTTTACAGTTACCAAAAGAGCAGGAACCAGCTAATGAACAGAGATCGGTGGTGGGACTGCCAGGCTCAGCAAAGAACCGCCAAGATGCCCAGATCCATTTGCATCGCAGATAAGTGAGATTTTTTTTTTAAAGTATGACTCACGAAATATCTGGGACATACTATGGAAAATTACTTGTTGTTACCTGAACGGCAAATGCAACTGGGCACCCTGCATTTTTATCTGGCAGCGCTAAGTAGGGGAAATACGCCTCCCATGCTGCTTCTCCCCCATCACAGCCATGACAGTAGAGGCTGCCCAGGAACAAGTCCCGGGTTTCTCAGGACAGAGAAGCTGCTTTGTGGTTCTGCTTCTGCCAACAAAGAGCTGTGTGAATCCGAGCATGTCTCAGCTCCTGTCCGGGAGATGCTGGTGCTGCTCTATGATTGAAAAGGCTCTTTCCAGCTCTGAGGCTGAGTGGCCCTGGGGCCCAGCTGCCTGTTTTTCCCACTGCCCCACTGCCCCACAGTCAGCCCTGGGATGCCAGCCCTACCCCAGCCTCTCCTTAGTGCCTCCAGGACTCTGATGTTATAGACCAGCGGTCCTCAAACTTTTTAAACAGTTCACTGTCCCTCAGACCATTGCAGGGCTGGACTGCAGGCCCCAGGACAAGTCGGATGCTAAGCAGGACAGGCAGCAGCAGCAAAAACAGCCAGCAGGCTGGATAAATGTTCTAGCCAAGCCGCATATGGCCTGTGGGCTGTAGTTTGAGGAGACCTGTTATAGACTCTTCCCCTAAAAGTGGCCTCTCTCCCCCGCTTGGGCCGAGCATCTCACCCTTCTTAACAATTGTGAAGAAGGCAGTACTTCCCAGGACAAAAGTGAGTAAGAAATAAAAATACTAAAAATGGAACAGATCACATCTGCAGAGCACATTCACACACAGTAGGCCCTTTGAATCTCACACCAAGTTCATGACCACTGCAGGGCCAGACTGTTTTCCCCAACTTGGGAGTGAAAAACCCCAGATGCCCTGGAGGTGAAATGACTTAGCCAAGGCTCAGAGCAGGTGTGTGCAGCCTGTCGCTTACTCATCTATCTCTCAAAGATCCTGAACTGGGGGCTTCTTCAGGTCTTAGCAACCGAATGGCTCCAAATGTTCACGCACACCAACACACACGCAGACCCCACAGTGCCCAGGCCGCAAACGCATGACAGAGGGGGAGGCCCTCCCTTCATTCTGGGGGGAAAAGCCAAGGAGGCGTAGTTATAGCAAGAAAAGACAGAGGAAGGAATATGTCGTGGAGAAGTTTCCATTCATTCCCCTCTCACATGAGGACAAGTGGAACGGATGAGAGGAGAGAAAGGTTCGTGGACACAGGGCACCCTATAATGACAATCTTGCATCTTCATCACTATCCAGGAGTCTTCATAGGTCGAGACTTACCCTAGGTCTTCCACTGTCGCCTCCTTCAAATGGATGTACGTTTCAGGGAAAATACCCTACAGAGAAAAGAACTTTGGTTATATGGCCATGAAAAACCTCAGCCCAAAGTAAAGAGAATAAATCATGGCAAGAATGAATGGGAACGCCTGGACCATGGCTACACCTTGCGGCCAGGTCTGCAGGACATGGGTAACGTGGACTGGTCACCTCACGGTGGAAACACGGAACAAGTAGAAATTAAGATTTGAGATCAAAGTACACAGGATAAATGTTTCATAAATGAAGAGGCAAACATGCCCAGTGAGCTCAGAGCAACAGTCAGGATAGAGTTCAATCTGAGCTCCTCAAACGCCTCGGCTCCTCCATGCCGTGAGATGCTTCCCTTACAGGGCTTCAAATGAGACAGAGGCCACGCAAAACTTCAGTGACCCAGAAAAGATGAGTGAGTTTCTAAAGTAATTCCACTTTTGCTTAAACCATGTGCACCCGTGTTGAGGAGTGTTGGCTACCTGTTATTTTTAGCATTTTGCACTCTTCCCGCTCTCCATTCTGTGCCCCTAAGAGGCAATTCTACGTCAGTATTGTGACACTGCCCACGGGGAAAACTAAGGCTCAGAAAGACCTAAGAAGAAGATGAGAAACCACTGGGTAGAAAGGAAGAATGGAGGACCCAACCTAACCAAGAGGAAGTTCTAGATGTGAATCTTCTGAAATACCAAAAGCTGCTTCTGCTGGATCACTGCGTGATACGCTTATCCCCAGACAGAGATGACGCCATCAGAAGCCATCGCTGATCTTTTCTTTGTGGCATTTTTATATAAAGAACCTGTGTAGCTAGGACTATCAGCTCAACTGCTCCAAGCTCTGCTCCTGGAAGAGTTGGCATGAACTCAGTAGATATTGCACTTCAGGGGTGGCTGACCATAAAGGTGGGAGTGGATGTCCTGGTGCCCGGGGGACTGTGGTCCGAGGTCCACATGCACCCAAGGATCCTTCATCCATGCAGAGACTAGAAACCAGTGAACATCGGCAGGGCTGGCCTCGGATGCAGCTGCGTGCACTAAATTTGTCTGTGTAATACTCTCCCTTTTCCCTTTTAATCCTTTGCCAATAAAACAGGAAACAGCAAGAACACTGGAGATTAAGCTGCTCCCAGCCTTGGTGATGATGACAGGGTAGATCCTGTAACTGCTTGAGTCAGAAGCAAAATGGCCATCCTCGCCCGCCATGCAGAAGGAACCAAAAGGGCCAAGAGCCAGGCCCAGTGGCTCATGCCCATAATCCTGCACTCTGGGCCCATAATCCTGCACTCTGGGAGGCTGAGGCCAGAAAATCCCTTGACCTAAGGAATACAAGACCTGTCGCTACCAAAAAAAAAAAAAAAAAAAAAAAGTTCAATGTGTGTGCAATTCTTTGGGGTTCTGAAGCTCCAGATCTGTCCCTAGGCTGCCCAGGGAAATCAGGGTGTTTCTTTTGTCTGCTGACCTGCTGACTTTCTCCTCTGTGAAGAGCCATGCCACGCTTGTCATGAACTCACCTGAAGGACATCATGCTCAGGGACATAAGGCAGCCATAAAAGGACAAACATTGGATGAGTCCAGTCATCTGCAGTCCCCTGAATGGTCCCATTCATAGACATGAAGTCAAACAGGGGTTGCAGGAGCCTGGGAGGGAATCTGATGGGTGTAGAAGTTCAGCTCGGGGAGAGGAGAAAGTTCTAGAGATGGATGGCGATGGTTGCATTACAAGGTCAATGTACTTAATGCCGCTGAGCTGTACACTTACAAACGCTGAAACGGTATGTTTTGCGTTATGTGTATTTTACCACAATGGGAAAAAAAAAAATTCCAGAACTCATAGACAAAAGGGGGCTGGGCTGCTGGGTAGGGATGAACTGTTTAGAGTAGTTATAAGGATCCAGATTTGGAAGTTAAAAGGTAACACAGCTAGTCCAAAGGAATCCTTGTGAAATTTTTCAAATCAAGGAAGTAAAGAACCATGCTAAAGATGGTAAATTATTTTAAGTATATTTTACTTCAATTTAAAAAAAAATTGTTTTTAAAAAGAAAAGGTAGGCCAGACGTGGTGGCTCACAACTGTAATCCTAGCAGTCCTAGAGGCCAAGGCAGGAAGATCGCCTAACTCAGTTCAAGACCAGCCTGAGCAAGAGTGAGACCGTGTCTCTACTAAAAAGTCAAAAAATAGCCAGGTGTTGTGGTGGGTGCCTGTGGACCCAGGTACTCCAGAGGCTGAGGCAAGTGGATTGCTTGAGCCCAAGAGTTTGAGGTTGCTATGAGCTATGACAACACAGCACTCTAGCCTGGATGACAGAGTGGAACTGTTTCAAAAAAATATATACATCCTTAGGTACATATCTAAATAAAAATTTTAAGAGAAGGTAAAAGACCAACTAAAATCTTCATGCATATGTAATCTGGTGACTGGTCTATCCTAATAATTGAGACAGAAGTATTGGCAAATACAAATAAACCACAATGGACTTTGTGACATTGAAGCAGATCATCAGCAGGTAATTTATGGTGGTGCACAGACACCACGACTTTCACAGGAAGAGACGTCTGCTTTGTCACAATACCACCCGCCATGTGCAGGGCGTCCTCCTTCCATGATACCACTTGGCATCCACAGTCATTTAACTTCTCTGACAAATTCCTAAGCCACCGCGACACACAGAAAGCCAGAGGAAGCCCAGATAATATATTTCTCATTTACAGCCTCTCTCCATTCTGTTTTTTTTTTCCCTCCATGCAATCCACTCACATAAGTAAAAAGATAAACAAACGAGCTCCTGGATGTGGCCCTTCCCCACGCGCCCATCATCCCGCCAGGATCGATCACTGGTTTTGAAAAAGCTTTTGGCTTCTTCAATTTATAAAACCACGAGCTCCTTTTATCACCACTTTAAATGGCAAGGGAAGCTTACAAATGACACCAAGAATGTCCATTAAAATAAGAAGGCTTTCAAGCAGGGCTTCCTGCAAGGGGCGGGCAATGAGGCATGGGGCATTAAGAGACCGTCTGTAATGGGCCGGGTGGCTTAATGAAGGGGTGTCAAAAGCTGAGTGCCATTCATGATGAGTGACTTTGAATTGACTCTGATTTTCCTAGATCGCCCTACGAGAAAAATATTTCAAATACGAGAAAAATATTTCAACGTAACATGCAGGGCCCTTGTTTGCATCATCATTTCATTAAATTACTAAGCTTTTCTTGAATGAGCAACAACAAAGAGCTCTTATACGGAAATTCTTCTTCCGAAGGGTGAAGTTTTAACCATAAAGGGTTTTAAAAATATTTTACTGACTACAAAAAGATTAAAACCACATCCAGAACTTGTTATGCAGATCCGAATGGGGTACCCTGTCCGTGTCCTTTTCAAAGCAGTCAACAAGAGCACTATTAGCTAGATCAGGGGTCCTCAAACTTTTTAAACAGGGGGCCAGTTCACTGTCCCTCAGACCGTTGGAGGGCCGGACTGCGGGCCCCAGGATAAGTTGGCTGCTAAGCAGGACAGGCAGTGGCAGCAAAAACACCCAGCAGGCCAGATAAATATCCAACGTGGGCTGCATGTGGCCTGCAGGCCATAGTTCGAGGATGCCTGAGCTAGATGGATTTCGCTATAGAGTAATACACGTGGACCTCTGTATTGTGGGTTCTGATTCATGGATTCAACCAACCGCAGGCTGAAAATATCCAGAAAAAAAGAATTGAACATGTGCCAGCTGCTTTCCTTAAATAATACAGTACAACAACTATTTATATAGGATTTACATTGTATTAGGGATTATAAGTGATCTAGAGGTGATTTAGAGTATACAGGAGGAGGTGTACAGGTTCGATACAAACACTGCACCATTTTCTATCAGGGATTTGAGCATCCGTGGATTTGGGAATCTGCAGGAGGGCCTGGGACCAATCTTCTACAAATGTAGAGGGACCACTGTATTCGGAAATCACAGGATGCCTTGGAAACCAAGGTTTTCTATGATCAAAAGGATTCTTCTATACAGCAGACTCCCTGAAAAGGCAGACCTATAGTTTAGGACTCTGATTCAACATAACTGACATTGACAAGTTAAACATCAAGCATTTTGGTGGGGTGTGGTGGTTCATGCCTTTAATCCTAGCACTCTGGCAGGCCCAGGTGGGAGGGTCATTTGAGTTCAAGAGTTCGAGACCAGCCTGAGCAAGAGCAAGACCCCCATCTCTACTAAAAATAGAAAAATTCACTGGGTGTGGTGCCTGTAATCCCAGCTACTTGGGAGGCTGAGGCAGGAGGATTGCTTGAGCCCAGGAGTTTGAGGCTGCTGTGAGCTAGGCTGATGCCACTGCACTCTACCCAGGGCACAGAGTGAGACTCTGTCTCAAAAAACAACAACAAAAAAAAAATTCAAGCATATTGTATATACCTTAAGATTATCATATGATTATGATTATGATTGGAGCATATCGCAAGTACAGGTTGGATTTATCAGGTGTAGAACACAAATGTCTTAACGCTGTAATTGGGTGAATGAGGTGAAGGCTATGTTGATTAGTAGGATGTAAGCACTCCGATTTGTACAAATAATCAACACACTGAATCCCATAATGGCATAAATGTATTCATGATCTATGTATAAATGACTTAATAAAAAGAATGGAAAAAAAAAGTTTATCACGTGATTGTATCTGAGAAATTTTTTTATTTTAAAAATTAATTTAAAAAAAATAAAGGACTGGGAATTAAATGACATAAGTATTCTCACTCTTTAGCAAATTTGGGACATCCAAGCTGTGAATTTTAATCATGCTTTGAAATAGCGACCAGTCCCACAATTCTGCGTAACTTAACCAGGGCTCAGATGCAGGAGTGGCAGCGCACCAGGCACTCCGTGTCCCTGAGGGTCTCACAAGAAAGGTCTTCCCTGTCCTGTTCTCATTTACTCCTGCACCCCTGTTTCTTAGGGCTCGATTTGATGGCCCAGAGAAACTGAAGTCAGCAAGAGAGTAAAGGAAAATAATTAGCCTGGAAAAGAAGGTAGCTCAAGAATCTAACTGCGGGCAGAAAAATTCAGTTATCAGGGTTTGGGCAGAGATAAAAGGACCAAAACTGTGGGAGGCATGCTTTTTTTTTTTTTTTTTGAGATAGAGTATCACTGTGTCGCCCTTGGCAGAGTGTCGTGGTGTCACAGCTCACAGCAACCTCCAACTCTTGGGCTTAAGCGACTCTCTCCCCTCAGCCTCCCAAGTAGCTGGGACTACAGACACCCACCATAACGCCTGGCTGCTTTTGGTTGTAGTTGTCGTTGTTGTTTGGCAGGCCCCAGCTGGATTCGAACCCACCAGCTCCAGTGTACACAGCTGGCACCTTAGCCGCTGAGCTACAGGCATCAAGCCCATACTTGCATTTCTAAAAGCTCCTTAATTTTGCTAGAGTATGAAGTTCCCAAATTTAACAAAATGTGCGTATGTGCACACACAGGTGCAAAAAGTGGGTGTGGATTTCAACAGCACAGAAAACAGTCCTGGTTTTTGATGGCCTATTCAGAGGTGTCCAACCTGCAGCCCCCGGGCCACATATAGGTTATTTGAGGACTGTTTTGTTTATCTGTGATGTCAGTATCACAGAAGTATCCCCAGACCTTTTCTTTTACTCATCAGCTTTTGTTAGCGTTTGTGTATTCACTGTGTGGCCCAAGACAACTCTTATTTTTCTAACATGCTACAGAAAAAACAAAAAAGATTAGACACCCCTGTGTTTCGCAGAAAGCTGTTTTGCTGGGCCCTGTGCTCTTTGAGAGTCGGGCATTCAACACTAGTTTACCTGTACAGGAAAATGTCTCTCTCCTGAAAAGTCTGGGTTTAGGGGGTTTCTTTCACTCCCCTTTTGATAAGTTCTGGAGGGTCTCTCTCATCCTTGTCCTCATTTGCTATTCGGCATGTGAACTAATTGTGAAATGATAAGGCTCTATCGACTTTGCTCTTTTGAAAGAAAGTGCTGACATGCTCTGCTGGCCCAGCGAGCAGCATCAAAGGAAGAGTGCTGACAGGCCCCGAAAGTCACCGTGGGAGGCACGAACGTAATTAATAGATTTTCTTTAGCCCAATGATCAACAGTTCTGGCACAGGGAAAAAGAATTGTCTGGGTCAGTCTTTGTCAAACTCTGCCCACAACGAACAGTAAGAGAGGCACTGTTGTGGCAACCCAGTCCCACACACAAAATGCAACAAATCTTTAAAAGTACAGTACATTGGCTCGGCGCCTGTGGCTCAAGTGGCTAAGGCGCCAGCCACGTATACCTAAGGTGGTGGGTTCGAATCCATCCTGGGCCTGCCAAACAACAATGACTGCAGCAACCAAAAAATAGCCAGGCGTTGTAGTGGGTGCCTGTGGTCCCAGCTACTTGGGAGGCTGAGGTAGGAGACTCGCTTGAGCCCAGGAGTTGGAGGTTGCTGTGAACTGTGATGCCAGGGCACTCTACCCAGGGAGATAGCTTGATAGCTTGAGGCTCTGTCTCAAAAAAAAAAAAAAAGCACAGTACGTTGTTGACCCCCTCCCTACATTGACCACCACCTTAAGTTAACCTAATTTTCACAGATGGGACATGCACCCCACGTATGTGTCAGGATAGCAGGCCTAGTTCCATATGTTGACCACCTCCCTGTGTCAACCAGTTTGTTACAGTCCCTTCAGTGGTCAATTTACATAAAATGCCTGAAAATATGTACCTCAAACAAAAGTTTCATGAGACAATATTTACCTTTACATTTTCTTCTTTACTTTTCAGTTGCATTTTCTGGAAAATATTGGTTATAACCCAGTACCTTTGTGTGTGTGTGTGTGTGTGTAAGACAGTCTCATTCTGTTGCCCAGACTAGAGTGCCATGGCATCATCGTAGCTCATAGTAACCTCAAACTCCTGGGTTGAAGCGATCCTCCTGCCTCTGCCTCCCAAGTAGGTGGCACTACAGGCACCCACCACAATATCCGGCTAATTTTTGTTTTTCAGTAGAGATGGGGTCTCGCTCTCCTGCAAGCTGGTGTCTAACTCCTGAGCTCAAGTGATCCTCCCATCTCAGCCTCCCAGAGTGTTAGGATTACAGGCGTGAGCCACTGTGCCTGGCCTGTAAGCCACTATCTTGATCTCATGATGTATTATTGGAGGTGTGAAGCTCACGTTTGAAAAGCACTATTTTGGTTTATCCCAGTTTACATTGAAAGAAAGAACTGAGTGGAAACTGGGAGGGCTTTTGAGTCTGGGATTTTAGCAGTGGAAGTAACGGACAGAGGGAGGGGCAGAGTCCTCCCCTCCTTGAAGACAGACCAGCTAGCACAGAGTATTCTCATCATGCTCAGCTTGAGGGGTGGGGGCAAGGTGGTAGGGAACACAGTAACCCATAGGCTTACATGATTTTTATTTAAACATTAAGATTAGAGAATTTGCCTTCCAATCACAAGAAGAGCCATCAAAAGCAAGCAATGAGGTTTCCCAGAAGCAGGGAGCAGATGAGGGGATCAGATAGCACAACACAAAACCAGCAGAGAGATTTCAAACAAAATAGAAAATTGAATGATAAGCCGTACCTTTTTAGATTTATTTTGGAGGGTATATCCTCTGTACCAACCTGTCAGGGCATAAGAGAACACAAAATCTTTCATGTTTTCCAGATAACACATCAGCAATGTACATTCTCATGTTCTGGGAGTGATCCTGAGATGAAACCCAAGAGTCAAGGGGCAGACACGTTAGCATATGAATATTTCAGTTTGTTTTACAATAAAAAGCCAGGTCTGTTTCTGAGCTGTATCCTTTTAATAACAATAAGATTTAAAGTTCAGTAGAATCTAACAGTATCTACTCCTTTAGAGAAATATCAAAGCAAAACCCCCAGGTGGAAGTCATTCCAACCTCTTACCACTTCAATACCTTGAATTAAAAGCTCCTTTAATAACTGCATTAATGTACACAACACATTTAATTTTTAAAAAAGCTCCTTTCAATAAATGGTTTGCATGAATGACTACAGACTTTCATTGTATACATCCTATTAATATGTCACTTTAAACTGTCAAAGCAGATATTTCAAAATAATTTAAATTTGCTCTAACTCTTCCGAGTTCCCAGGTTAAGAATAATTTTTAATTGTAATAGCGCATCTTATCTATACAAATATTTGCATCTTAAAAAAACCCAAGCAAATAATAAAGTCACATTTTGTGCAATCCTTAGTAGTTCTATCAGCAGCCCTACCCAACAAAGAAGATTTCATGGGTCTGCTTGCTAAGGCTTTAGATAGAGGCTTTAATTTCTTTTTCTTTTTTTTTTTTTCCTTTTGCAGTTTTTGGCCGGGGCTGGGTTTGAACCTGCCACCTCTAGCATATGGGGCCAGCGTCCTACTCCCTTGAGCCACAGGCACCACCCGAGGCTTTAACTTCTTTAAAAATTCCAATAAAGACGCAAACATATGGACATCTTCCATCCCTCTATCTTGCAGAGAAAGTATATAATTTAATCTGTGAATAGACTTTTTATATTAAATACTTACTATAGATAGTTCACTGTAATAATTTTCCTCATTCCCCATGTCCATTAAGTAAGGTTGGTCACTTTGGTGACTGTGCCTAAGTAAAACCCTGTTGTAAGTAGCAGATACGTGAAAGGCACCACACACAGTGATCAATGCAAACTGTACTTAATATGTTCAGGAATCTGCCAACAGGGTTCTAGGACTCTCACCCAGAAAAAAAACACAATCTATTTTATACATGTGACAAGTTCAAAACTGAGTTTCCCTTCTTCAGGTAAAGATGCAGTAATATTTTCACAAATTGAAAGGATTTGGGTATGGTTTACAGGAAGGAGTGGGATAGCTTCTATGTGCAACGGTGGTTTGCACCAAGGCACATGGTTGAGTAAAAGATATCTGATCAGGAAACACAGCCCTCAGCTGAGGAAGCCAGTGTACAAGTGATCCCGGTGTAAGAAGAACACCAAGCCAAGCATCTCTCCCCAGGCCTCAAGCGTCTGGACCCATCTGTACCCACTCGCTTAGCTCTGTGAAGCCATGAAGAAAGCTTTTGCGTGAATGAATAGCTTCAATGCCATCCCAAGGTCGGAGGGCTGGGGCAACAAGCTCGGAAACAATTCTTTCATCGTTTCCAAACAGTTTTCATCTTTCTGTGCCCTATAAAGCCAAGCTGTCACAATACAGACTTCACGCCCTTTTCGGGGAAGAATTTATCCTGCTTTTGTAAACAGTATTTTGCACAGCCATTCATCACTGAGTCATGTCTCCTACACCTGTCATTGTTGAAAGACTTTTCTGAACCTCCGAAGTTTTCTCTAGGATTGTGGCTTCTGTCTAACCCCTATCTGCAGGCACAAAATTACCATGCTGGAATCTGGGAAAGTGAACCTTCATTTTCCTTGGCGTCGGATGGTAGGAGTGCACTGTCTAACTCTGAGGTTTTAATCACAAACTGCCAGGACACTGTATGTTCAACAGCTAGTAACTGCATGGGATACGGTTAAGAGTTCACGAGTGCGTTTGCTCATCTCTACATTGCAAACCTGGATTGTCATACAAGCAAGGATGCAATTTCCCCATCAGTCCCAAATATTTAAAGTAAGACGGGCATAATTAACTATGGCCCGCTCTTGGGCTGGGATTCGTGAAGCAGAGAGGCAGTGAAGGCTGTGTGTGTCACCAGGCATCTATAACCAATGGGTACTGTGAACTGGCTGGTGCATTCTCAGATGCTTTTTCTAGTACTACATTAGTAAAATGAAGGGAAAGAGGCCTGGCATCTGTAGCTCAGTGAGTAGGGTACTGGCCACATACACTGAGGCTGGCAGGTTTGAGCTCAGCCCGGGCCAGCTAAACAATAATGACAACTGCAACCAAAAAATAGCCCGGTGTTGTGGTGGGCACCTGTAGTCCCAGCTACTTGGGAGGCTGAGGCAAGAGAATCGCTTAAGCCCAAGAGTTGGAGGTTGCTGTGAGCTGTGATGCCACAGCACTCTACCCAGGGTGACACAGTGGGACTCTGTCTCAAAAAAAAAGAGGAGAATGAGGTGGGTGAGTCCAGAGGGCTACTCTGCCCTTCACTAAGGTGAAATATCAATCTCAAAAATAAATTCATAGCAACCAAGCAATGCCAAGAGTTGTTCTTCCAGTAGGATAACAAGTCGTCTCTCTTTTCCTGGGAGTGCCCCAGTTCAGATAAAAAACCTGCCCTCACCAATCTGAAAATATCAGAGAGTTCCTAATTCCAGCATCACAGTCACTGCCTTTGTCTGGCTTCTCGGATTATCTCATCAGTCAAAACTCCTGTTCCAGTTCACTTCACCCCCCGCCCAGTGTCTCTCTGGCTGCTGCACACTTTCTAGCTAGCAGGCCCCTTACCATGCCACACGCAGCCAATGACAAACGTCAAATATTTCTTATGCACTAAACTAATCACTGTGGTATAGCAGAAAGCAAGAGTCATCATGAAGATTGCACTCCAGTGTAAAACAAACAAACATAAATCAGATGATCTGAGATAACGACAGTACGAAGAAGAAGAAATACCCAAGAAGGGTAACATGGGACGTCGTGTTTAAGGGACAGTCACTCTGAGAAGCTGACAGGAACCACCAAGGAAAGACCTGGGGAAAGAAACTTACAGGCAGAAACCAACTGAGTGAGGAAGCTGTGAGACAGGTGTGAGCTTCAAGTTCAAAGGCAAAGAAAATATTCAACTACCAGAGCTCAGGGCCAGAGAGGGAGAGGGGAGGAGGCAAGGAGGAGGCATGGTTCTCAAGCCTGGGCACCCAGGAGACCCACGAGGGGACCTTTCAAACTACCGATGCCCAGGCCGCACCTGCAAATATTCTGACTTAATTGGACTTGGGTGGGAACTAGGCTTAGTGCTTTATAAAGGTCCCTGGTGATGCCAATGTGCAAGCAGGATTAACCGCCACAGATCTAAGTCCTTCACACCACGGAGGGATCTGGGGTTTATTCTAAGTACAATAAGAAGCGCTGGAGGACTTTGAATGTCATTATGCCTTATGTGTTTAAGAGCATCCTGGCCACTGTCTGAGAACCGATCGTGGGAGGTCAGACGTTGTAGAAAGAGGAACACACCAGGGAGGAGATTGGCGGGTGCAGTGGAAAGAGGGAATGATGAAAGGATGGGGGATATTGCGGGGTGCAACGTGGATCCATTGGCGTTGCTCGGGGTCTAGCTGGGAATAGCTACAAATATGGGAGAAAAGGCAAAGACTCCAGGGTGTTTAGATCTGGGGCTCACGTAAATCCACGGACAGTGGTATTCCTTCATATACGAAGACTGAAGAAAGAACAACCTCAGGAGAATGGAAGATGGAATCGGGGGGTGCACCCTGGCCCTTGAGATTCCCTTCCTGAACAACTGAGTCATGAGGACATTTGGGGGAGCAGAGCGACTTGGGCACTGCAACGGGGGAAGAAAGGACATCGCTGTGGGGGGAGAGGGGCAGAGGCCTGCACGTCAAATGAGGGCGCAGATGGGGTGTCAGAGCTTACACAGCACAGGGGCCATCTACACATGGGGCTTGGGGATGGGACTGGCATGGGCTATCCAAGAACAAGACGGAGGGGAGTGTCTGCATGAAGATGGGAGACTGGCTAAACTAGGGGACGGATCAAATCACTAAATGTACTAAGACTACGGAAAGCCAGGTTTTTTGCTGTCAGAGAAAGGATTTACAAGCACAAGAGAGGAAAAACCTTGCATGAACCCTCTGCTGCCGGACTGAAATTGAAGGTACGCATGTGAATTCGTGACTTCTCGCAGACTGCCAAAACGAACAGAGGTGCCAATCTTTAAACACATGAATGCACGCCAACCCCAGCGGTGCTGAAATAGCTAGTCAGTTCCTGTTTTTCTGACCCTGAGAGAGATGACGGGGCGAGATCTCAGAAGGAGAGCTACACAACTGGACCTCGGAGCTGCCAGTCAAAAATGAGGCTGGAGGACAGAGGGTTCCACGAGGAATGAACCCAAGAAAGAAAGGAACTACCAAATTATTTTCCTGAACGTGTTAACAGGAGGTAAACACTTCTGTCAGAAACCTTGAGTACAAAACAGGGGTAGGTCCAAAACCAACCAAGAGAAAAGAATTAGCTCTAGAAAAACAAATCAAGAAACACCCGAAAGCCTCTGCTGCTTAAACTACACAGGCATAATAATCCAAATAATAACAATTTTTAAAAATTAAGAAGAAATAGACCACATCAAATTTGGTTATCTATATTAGACACCAATGAGTTCTTGTCTATTTGGTAAAGAGCACAGGAGACCTTAATAAATTAAAATTGAAAACAGAAACATCAAGTTTAAAAGCACAGCTATTTAGAAATCAATAGCTTAATATACAAAAATTGACTAAAAGAGTTCAAAGACTTCTGAAAGAGGTTCAGGGACAGCAGTTACTCACTATAAACCTGGGAGAAAGGATTTCGACTTTTAAATTTATATACATGTATAGTGGGTAAAATTAAAAATTAAAAAGTTGATAAGCCCTAATAAGCCTGAACTAAGCACAGGCAAGATCGTATGCATAGATTGTTGAGCGGGGTGTGGGGCTTACTGCAAAGGGGCCTGGGAGAACTCGCGAGGTCCACGGAATAGTTCCTTCCTCTGATATGCACTCGTCAATGCCTGCACAATTGTACAAAACAGGGCGAATTTTACTCTATGACCATAATGATGAGTGAAAAAATCCAGACGTAGCAGACACATATCATTCCACTGACTAACAGAGCAGCAGCTGTGTACCGAGGGGAGGACCTGTATGTTAGAAGCCACCTGGGAATTTTCTGGGGTGAGGAAAACGTTCCCCATCTCCATTGGAGTTGTCAGGTAGAACACGTGGGCTGCAATTCATAACTGCTAGGTCATGGAAGAAGCCTAAAGACCCATCGACCCACAAATGGATCAATAAATTGTGGTATACGTACTCCATGGAATACTATGCAGCCCTAAAGAAAGATGGAGACTTTACTTCCTTCATGTTTATATGGAGGGAATTAGAAAATGTTCTTCTTAGCAAAGTATCTCAAGGATGGAAGAAAAAGTATCCAATGTACACAGCCCTATTTTGAAACTAATCTATAGCTTTTATAAGAATGTCATAACCTAATTATAGCCTTAGAATATGGGAAGAAGGTGGGAAAAGGGAGGTGAGGGGGGTGGATGGGGAGAGGGAGGATGATTGGTGGGGTCACCTACAAGGGTACAAGTGAATTTTTCTAAAAGCAGAGTATGAATGTCTTAACTCAATAACTAAGAAAATGACATGAAGGTTATGTTAACCAGTTTGATGAGAATATTTCAAAATGTATATGAACAGCACACTGTACCCCGTGATTACATTAATGTACATATTTATGGTATAAGAAATTAAAAAAAAAACAGAAAAAAAAATAACCCGTGGGCTGCATTCAATTGATAAAACTCATTGAGTTATATGCCAAGGACAAGTGTATTTCAGTGAATACAAATTTTACTGCAATTTTTAAAGAAATATACGAAAATTCACACCACCAAATGCGTATTATTTTACAAAGTAACTACCTCAAAGTAACAGACTCACAATGTACAAAGATGACTGAGTATTTCTGTCTGTGACTGCCTCTGAAACAAGCTTGAGTCATGTGTGAAAAACCACAGAACCATTTCCCCTTTACTTTACACCGTGTCTCCCAAAATTATTCATCTGAATTACTCACTGCATGCTCCCAAACTCATTCTGGATGAGTTTTGCTGTTTTCAAAGGTTCACTTACAGATCGGAGAGTCCTTTCTTCAGCCAACAGTGACAGGTGTCAGAAAGGCAAGATGTACCACGTCTTTGTACCCTAAACTATTTAACAATGGAAGGAAAATAACCTGTATGTGGAAACACACGTGCACAGGACAAAAAGAAGGTAATTTCACACGGGGAAAAAAGTGATGAAGGCTGGGCCACGTGGCAGGGCTGATTCATGGGGGTGGCGCTACTTTAGAAAGCACGGTTAGAAAATTCTGAGCAGGGACATTCAAGTTGAGGACTCGCACTGCTGATCTGGCTGTTCATTCATTATACATAAAACACTCACTCAGCACCAGGGTTCCAGACGTCGTCTTCAAGGAGGAAGGAAACAGATCCACAAACAAATAACTAAACATAAAAGGGCTTTTAAGGGCAATGCTCGGAGATATTGGCACACAAAGGAGCCAGTCATGAACGTGCTTCAGACTCAAGCAATTACTGGCTGGGGGGTGGGGGGGGAGAGACTCAGGATTTTTATGAACCATGAAAGCATCCTTTAGATGTGTAAGCTCTAGAGTGTTCTATAAAAATCTCCACTTCTTTAAGTTTTCTGCCACATACATGCATTAAAAAGAAATCAATAAATTATTTTTAATCTCCCAGGGGCGGTGCCTGTGGCTCAGTGGGTAGGACGACGGCCCCATATACCAAGGGTGGCAGGTTCGAATCCGACCCTGGTCAGCTAAGACAGTAGCAATTGCAACAAAAAAATAGCCAGGTGCTGTGGCAGGTGCCTATAGTCCCAGCTACTTGGGAGGCTGAGGCAAAAGAATCGCTTAAGCCCAAGAGTTGGAGGTTGCTGTGAGCTGTGACGCCACAGCACTCTACCGAGAGCAACAAAGTAATACTCTGTCTTAAAAAAAGGGGGTGGGGAGTGGGGAGATTCTGTTTATATGCTCCTATGTTGCATGTGGAGGCAGGGGGGTCCACAGGGGAGCAGGTACCAAATCTTCTTGTTTCCTTCAAGTGTTACTGGTCTGGTAGCTTGAAGATAAAATACAAGTAATTAGGCCAAGGTCAAAGGTTCCATCCCTAGCCCTCATGGGGCAGGTAACCTGTGAGGTTTCCATGGTTGTGGGCTACCCCTGTATTGTCAGAGTGTTGTCCCTCAAATAGAAGCCTGTTGTCCCTCAGATAAGCCAGTGAACAGAATCGGCTGGGGGCAAACTCCGCACAGAGAAAGTGCTCAGTCTGAAGTCCCTCCTCTCAGAGGGACAGTGGCTGTCCCTTCTCCGTGGGCATCACTCTCACCGCCCTCCGCAGCCTCAGGGTTCATGATGTCTACACTCTAAATGCACCGTGCACCTCACTGGGGCTTTGGAAAGTCAAGTTCAGAGGCATCAAGTCAAGGATGCAAAGATGGTAAAAGGCGATTCTATTTTTTGTATTTTCTGTGTGTGACTAGCCACTCTTCTGAATGTCTTAGCCCCATTTTGTACTTTTGAGATAAGCAGATGTGGTAGGTGGTGGAAGTTTGAGCTCCAATGGCCCTCAGGGCGCCCTGAAATCTAAAACCCTTAGAAAAAAGGAAATAGGCAAGAAACTGAAAAGGCCCCTTCCCCTGTGAGCCGGGGACACGATCGCAGGCCTCCTTCCTACCCACCAGCTCATCGCCCTTTTCCTTGCACTAAGCGGCCTCCTTGGCCATGCTCAGGCCACAGTCATCAAGACGCTTGCTCAACGAGCTGTCAGGTGAGGTGAGCCTGGCCACAGAGTAAGTATAAAACACAAGGCACTAGGCACACTGTCTAAGATGAAAAGGAAGGGATGTGACTTTCAGTTTTTAATTCATATTTTTAATGAACAAAAAGAGAACCAGTCCCTTTTCTGGGCGAGGCACACCCAGTCAAAATAAGCGCTGGATGAATAGATCGGCAAGGATGAGGAGATCTTCCTGAGTGAGTGGCCAGGTGTGGTAGCTCGTTACACCTGTAATCCTGGCACTTGGAAGGCTGAGGTGGATGGGGTGCTTGGAGCCAAGAGTTCAAGACCAGCCTGGGCAAGAGTGAGACCCCACCTCCACAAGAAGTAGAAAAATTGAGCAGGCATGGTGGCACGCACCTACAGTCCCAGCTCCTTGGGAGGCAGTAGGATCACTTGAGCTCAGGAGAACGAGATTTTGGTGAGCTACTATGATGTCACTGCACTCTAGCCTGGATGACAAAGCAAGACCCTGTCTCCAAAAAAAAAAAAAAAAAGACACCGCAAGAAATGTGCAAAGAAACCTGCACCTACTGGACACAACTGGACCTGGGCTGCCAAGTCTGAGTGAACCTTCTTCTTCCTGGGCTACCATGCCCAGTGGGCAGAGCTGAGCAGGGCCAGGGCACCCTGCCTCGGAGGCTGAATGTTCACAAGAGACCAGGCACTGCTTCTTTATAAAGAAAATGTGTGAAATCAAAATGCCTGGCTCTCTGAGCTGACTTCACCATGACCAGCTCCAGGAAACTCCATTCCTTTCATGTTAAAGGTTTTAGCCTCTTATAGTTCCCTCAACAAAAACATTGTTGTTATTTTTTTTTTAATCTTGTTATCCCATAAAATCTAACTCTGTAGCCAAAAGTGCCAAGAAGGTTTCACCTGGTTGCCCACAGTACACGGTGATGTCAGAGACTTCTATTTTCTATTTTATTTTTTTTTTTTTTTGAGACAGAGCCTCAAGCTGTCCCCCTGGGTAGAGTACCATGGTATCACAGCTCACAGCAACCTCCAACTCCTGGGCTCAAGTGAGTCTCCTGCTTCCGCCTCCCAAGTAGCTGGGATTACAGGCGCCCGCCACAGCACCCAGCTATTTTTTGGTTGCAGCCGTCGTTGTTTGGCGGGCCCAGGCTGGATTCCAACCCACCACTTTAGGTGTATGTGGCTGGCACCTTAGCCACTTGAGCCACAGGTGCTGAGCTTAGACTTCTATTTTCAATGAGCAAGTACCTCCTTAGACAAGCAGAGGGACCAGGTGGTGATGGGGAAGAAACGGAGACAAACAACAGGGCACAGGATGGAGAGGTGACATACCCAAAGGTCCACTGCAAAACTAGGAAACCTCTTTGCACCTTCACAGCCTCCAGGAAGCTCAGTGAAAGGACAGAAATAAAATCTCCTCTGGGCTAGACAACACTCTCATTCTGGTTTTATTTATCTCGCTTTTTTTTCTCCCTCTTTTTTTTTTTTTTTTTTGCAGTTTTTGGCCAGGGCAGGTTTTGAACCCACCACCTCCGGTATATGGGGCCGGTGCCCTACTCCTTTGAGCAACAGGCACCGCCCTCCTTCTCTTTTTTAAAGTAAGGTAATCCTGCTAGCAGTTAGTCCTTGCTAAAAGTATAACTTTCCCCTTCCATGATGAATTCCTCTCCCCTGATCAACCAGTTCAAGAAAGCAGGAGGTACTGTGTGATTTCACCAGGGGCAGCAGTGAATTTGCTAAGAGTCCTTACGTTTGTTTCATTGGCAGAGTTTGAAATACCAACCAGAGAAGAGTAAAATTAATCGGGCAAGATTTATTGTATGAGGTCCATTTTTTATAAAGAAGTGTACTAAACTCTGTAGGGTTCAGGGAATTTGATTGAGAAGATAAACCTCAGTCTCATCTCTCTTGAGGGCAGGAGCGAGACCACCCGGCTGGAGGGGCAAGTTTGTGCAGAAGAGCCAGGGAGGAGGGAGGTTCAGAAAGGGCTCACCCCAATGTGGGCACATTTGGCGTACTGGTAAAAATGTCTGACCAGTATTTAAAAAGCAGAAAAACCCTAACCCCTCTGGAAGACTGCATGTTCTATCCCAAGCATGAACATCATTTCCCAAAGGGCCGCAGATTGCGGAAAGAACCCTGCACTTGGATTCCCTGGGACCCCGGCGAGAATCACCTCCCCACCGTTTAACAGTCATGTGAACTTCTTCAAGTTTTTTAACCTTGGTTTTCATATCAGTTAAAAGAACCTCGACGACTCTGGTCTCCCAGGACTGTACGAACTGAGATTCGGGACATCAAAGTCACGGGATGCCTGGCACACAGAGAGACGCGTAACAGTGTTGCACACAGAGAGACGCGTAACAGTGTCAGGCAAGTTAGAAGCTGAAGGTGCCCGATGACACGGCCCAGGGACCATCTCCAGCTCCTAGGGCTTTGTACTTCGATGACAGCTGATGACTCTATTTGGAGTTCTTTTTTTCTTTTCTAAGGAATGTGTCTGTGCTCCCCAGAAGGAGCAGAACCTCTCTAAATTACTAACAATAAAGTCGAGACCTAGCCTGCACAGCGGGAATGCCCCGAGAGGGGATGCTTCACTCCAGAGCTCTGGTGCCAGTTAAGAAGATGTAATTTTATTTCCCGGCATGGTAACTTCCCTGCCCCAAGAAAATGGCAGAAAAGATGATGGAATTTTAACTAGGATTGCACCACAGCTACAAACCAAGCTGGGAAGTACTGAAATTTTGACAATATTGAGTCTTTGAATTCTTTCCAAGATCATAAATTAGGGTGGCACCTGTGGCTCAGTGAGTAGGGCGTCGGTCCCATATACTGAGGGTAGCGGGTTCAAGACCAGCCCCGGCCAAACTGCACCAAAAAATAGCCAGGCATTGTGGCAGGCACCTGTAGTCCCAGCTACTTCGGAGGTTGAGGCAAGAGAATCGCCTAAGTCCAAGAGCTAGAGGTTGTTGTGAGCTGTGACACTACGGCACTCTACCGACTCTGTCTCTGAAACAAACAAAAAGAAAAATCATAAATTACTCTTATATTACTACGAACAAGACAGAGGTGTATATATAATGGAACCTTTTCTCCAGATACAGGCAAGAGGACAGATATCTTACGTTCATTTGCCCTAAGTCAACTTTGAACCTTCCTCTAAGACTTTCTCCTTATACTAATATTTTTTCTCCTTATGCTAACGTTTAACTCCGTCTTACCCAGCACTACAGTGGTTTCATGTGGAGATACGATACTGAGGCGTTTTAAATAAAGGTTACACACACCAAATGATGTGAACGGCTCAGCAGTCAGAGGAGTGGAGACAGCCGTGAGTGGCGGTGTGTGTGCATGGGATGGACTATGCCTCTTCCACCACACTGCCCCCTGTTGACCCCTCCATCCAACCAAGATCCCTTGGAGTCCAAAATTTGTAGAATACCAAAATCTACTAACACTCCTCCAAAGTGTTCCTAAATTGCTTTCAGGCTGACTTTCTCTTCTTAGGTGAATGGGAGCTGCCCAAGCAGGTCAATTCCAAGTATCAGTTCAAGACAGAGTAAGGAAAGAAAGTATCACTCAAACAAGAGTTCTTCCCTCTACACTAGACGATTCCACATACGCCTATACCTGAATAACGCACATTCTAAAGATAACATTTTACAAGCATATTCAAATACATCTCACCCAAAAGCAGTGTCTCCTGTCTATAATCTCAGCACTCTGGGAGGCCAAGGCAGAAGGATCTCATGAGGTCAGTAGTTCAAGACCATTCTGAGTGAAACCCCATTTCTATCAAAAACAGAATGAATCAGCTAGGGGTGCACCTGTAGCCCCAGCTACTTGGGAAGGTGAGGCAGGACGATTGCTGGAGCCCAGGAGTTTGAGGTTGCAGGGAGCTGAAGACACCACTGCACTCTAGCTGGGGCAACAGAATGAGACTCTATCTCAAAAAGGGAAAAAATAGCTGGGCGTTGTGGTAGGTGTCTGTAGTCCCAGGCACCTGGGAGGCTGAGGCAAGAGAACCACTTAAGCCAAAGATTTGGAGGTTGCTGTGAGCTGTGATGCCACAGCACTCTACCGAGGATGACTTAATAAGACTCTGTCTCAAAAAAAAAAGAAAGAAAAAAGTAGAAAAAGAAGACATTCTTTTCTTGTAAGATTAATTCTGAGGTCAGTAAGCTTTTCCACTGGCCCTCCTTTTAATTAATTTTTCTGGTAAACACACTCCTACTGCCACACATATCTCGTGAAAAACACATCTCGGGAACATATGTCCCCAACAGCAGTGGCTTCCAAGCTGCATTTAAGGTAAAGGTCAGACAGATGTGGGAAGTGACCAAGCAAACTCCACAAAATGCCACAGGGCCTAATTTGCTTTCAAGGCCAATGTCAAATATTTGCACGCAGTGCTTGTCATAAAAATCCAAGCTGTTGGGCTCCCTGCCATTTACATTTTTGAAAAAGCAGTTGTTTCTGTAACTAGCTCACAGTGACGGTATGGATTCTGAATGACAATAAACTTTTAATTATCTTGACTAGCGGAGTAACAAAAGTAAACAGAAGTTACAGATGCATGGAAGACTCTAGCACAGTTTATATCCAATAGATTTTGATGTGTGCTATAAAGAACTGCTTTTTAAAATCAGTTTGGGGGCGGTGCCTGTGGCTCAACAGGGTAGGGTACTGGCTCCAGATGCCAGAGGTGGCGGGTTCAAACCCAGCTCCGGCCAAAAAAAAAAAATTTAAAATCAGTTTTGAATATTTTATCTCTCAATTTGCCTTGTGACCATTGGGCACGGTTGACCAAGGAGAGAAAGAAATGAGCAGATAGGAGGAATAAGAAAGAGATTTCAGGCTTGGCGCCTGTGGCTCAAGTGGCTAAGGCATTGGCCACATACACCCAAGGTGGCAGGTTCAAATCCAGCCTGGGCCCGCCAAAGAATGACGGCTGCAACCCAAAAATAGCCGGGCGTTGTGGCGGGCGCCTGTGGTCCCAGCTACTTGGGAGGCAGAGGCAGGAGACTTGCTTGAGCCCAGGGGTTGGAGGTTGCTGTGAATGCTGATGCCATGGCACTCTACCTGGGGGGGAAAGCTTGAGGCTCTGTCTCAAAAAAAACCAGAAAAACAGTAAAAAGTGACAATAGATCTTCCGGCATCAGACATTCTCAAAAAGTTAGGTGCCTTCCTGTATCATAAGGTCCCACTCAGGGTTCTCAAAACAATGGTTATTAAGCCTCATCGGCCTGAAACACATCTTCAAGTGAGCTCTCTCCTTTTTTCTGCCTGTTAGAAAGTTTTGTCAGCCACAGAGACAAAACTCATTGCCACGTACCTTATCTGTCATGAAGGCCCAGTTTATAAAGGTGAGATTCAAAGCATGTGCAGCTTAAGTCATAATCATTTTTATTTCTTTTTATAATATAAGGGAGTGAATATTTTTATTAAGGTACATTTTAAAACTGGCTTCATTCTATACAGAAGAAATAAGAAGGGTGTGTTGGGGATCTCCTGTCCACATACAAATGCTTTTTACTTTATTTCTTTCAACTTTTCAGGGTCGCCCGTCTCCTTTGACTCCAGTCCTAGCATGTGGGCTTTCCTTTACAAACTCCCCTGAAATGATGTACAACTTCGAGCTATACCTGCCTCTGGGAACCTCAGAGACGTTACCTTGCTGGATCGGTTCCAGTGAAGCCATCTGTGTTGTTTGACCTCAGAAATCACCGCTAACACGCGCAACCCTTTCTTTTGAGCTTGTGAGTGGTTTATGGGGCTTGGAAAAGAGTTACTCAGTGGATGTGAATTAAATACAAGAAACTGGTACTGGAGGGACAGGAGAACCTGGGCCTGAAACCACGTGCGACTAGACTGTGGTTACTCACAGGAGAGAAGCGTCCATGGTAACAGGCTGCTGACACTTTACATTTATAAGGCACTATGTATTCTTCAAAGCCCTTACATTTGATCACTTTCAATTCAAAGAGTGACTCAAGTTTAAATGAAATGACCATGATGCACGAGGGGGCAGTGTCTTGACCAGAGACAGTCAACCACCCAATCTGAAGTGGTCCTCCTCTCCATCCTCCTCCAGCACGCTCCCCCTCTGGCCCCGGCAACACCACCTGTTCTCTCCATGGCAACTCTAAGACTGTCGCCGAACGTTTTTGCTTTCTTACTTGTTTTTATCCATTCCTCCAATGCAAAACCCAAGAGTAAGAAGAGAACAGTTGCTCAAGAGACGTCAGTGCCTACAACATCTCTCATGCTCTAGAAACACACCTGGCATATGGCAGGCGCTCAGCAAGTGATGCTGAATGAAGAAATGACCGTGACCGGAATGTCCAGGTGTCGGGGCTCTCTCTGCCACAGATGTGGGGTGGGAAAGAACATTTGCAATAAAGAACGGGTAATCTCACTGCCAAACACCTGCCCTGGTTAAAGAAGCAAAGATATGGGGGGCGTCTTTGGCTCAAAGGAGTAGGGTGCCATATGCTGGAAGTGGAGGGTTCAAACCCAGCCCTGGCCAAAAACTGTCAAAAAAAAAAAAAAAAAGAAGCAAAGACACAGCAATAACCAAAGGCAAGACTGAACCAAAGGCTGTGTTCAGTCTTTGAGCACTTGTGTCCCTGATCAAGTCTCTGAAGGCAATTAACTCTTGCGGAGCTAGAGAGAATGAGCAGGACGTCTCTAATTCTACTCCCCTCATCTTTTAGAGACAGATGAAGTCCACATATGAGGTCAGAAGAAGGAACTAGTGAGAAGAAATGAGTGATGGACGCTCTCTCACTTGGACTGTGGTCTCCTGTTTTCGAGCCACAGCTCAATCAGTCTGGCAATTTCTCAAAACATTCAATACAGAGTTACCCTGGGAACCAGCAATTCCGCTCCTGGATTTCTTCCCTAGAGAAATGAAAACACCTGTCCACACAAAAACCTGAGCATGAATGTTCACAGCAGCCACAAAGTCTAAACAGCCCAAATGTCCATCAGCTGAAGAACGGATAGATGTCATATACTACGATGAATATTATTCCGCATGCTGTAATATAGATGAGCCTTCAAACATCGTGAGGTGTGAAAGAAGCCGGTCACACAAGACCACACACTGTATGACTCCGTTTATATGAAATGTCTAGAATAGATAAATCCAGAGAGGCAGAGAGGAGATTCGTGGCTGCCTAGAGCCAGGGAAGGAATGACTGCTGATGGGTACAGAGCTTCTTTTGGGGTGATGAGAATGTTCTGAAGGTAGGTAGTGATGACGGCTCCCCAACTCTGTGTGCAGTGTCCTAGTAAACCACCACTGAATTGTATACTTAAAATGAGTAAACGAGGGCGGTGTCTGTGGCTCAGTGAGTGAGGAAACGGCCCCATCTACCAAGGGTGGCGGGTTTGGTGCCAGCCCTGGCCAAACTGCAACCACAAAAAAATAGCCTGGCATTGTGGCAGGCGCCTATAATCCCAGCTGCTCTGGAGGCCAAGAGCTGGACGTTGCTGTGAGCTGTGATGCCACCGCACTCTATCGAGGATGACAAAGTGAGACTGTCTCTAAAAAATAAATAAATAAAATGAGCAAACTGTATTGGTATTTGAGTTATATCTCAATGAAGGTGTAATTTAAAAACAAAAGCTGAAGCAATGACTAAATCTTCCCATAATGTGCAGGGGGGCAGGGAAGCGTCAGCACCCCCTTACAGTTCCCCCATGGGAGGGGGACAACAGCTCTCTGCCTTGTAATCCCAGGTCTTGTGGAAGTGACCTCTGATCCCTTCCATCTTTACACCAGCTTTCTTTGGGCTCCTATTTTCTCTTATTCATTCAGCAGCTAGGTAGGCACGGGCCCTGTAGACAGAAGAGAGGCGGGTTTTGCCTTCAAGGAGCTGTCCCTCTCAGAGATCAGTCATTCAAGCACAGGGCAGGACCCAGAGAAAGGAGAGCCCTAACTAGTGTTCTGCTGTGGCGGAGAAAAGAATTTTTCATGTCTGGGAGGACTCATGTCCACGCTGGAAAAACACGCAGAGATCTGGCATGCGTGTGCCTCACGGGCAGGGTGGGGACGGGCATGCGTGTGCCTCACGGGCAGGGTGGGGACGGGCCTGCAGAGAGAGGAGGCTGACAGATGCAAAGCCCTGGGGCCACGACACGCTGCCAGCACCAGCCTTAAATCCCATCCAGCAGCCCTGTGGGTATTTCCATTTTGTTTATTTTTTCAAAGGAGGGAGCGGACACCAGTTATTACTCAGCATTTCCATTGTGTTTCGTGTTTGCAAAGCCCTCCTGCCCTTGCCTGGTCCTCAGCTGCCTGAAATTTGGAATTTGAGGACCCAGCCAAGAACTCTAAGTACTCGGCAGATACAAGAACCTATGGCATCTAGCGAGATAGGCACCGGCCGAAAAACTAATCCCATAAGTGAACACTACTGAAAAAATACAACCCCATGTAATAATCTGTCTGTCGAGGCAATATGCCACTTGGTGGTTGATGAACTTGGTAAGCCCAGGATGCAAACTCCCGTTCTCAATCTCCCTTCCCCATCCACACCTGGACACGTGTCCACTTTTAAAGAACAGGCACTCATGTCCTTCTCTGAGATCAAAGAGTTCTATGGCTGGCACAGCAAATATTTTATGGCAGCAATTAGGAAGAAAACTGACTTCTTGTGTGTGGACCATGGTACTGAAGATGCAATGAAGATGAAGTCAACCTTGTCTTTGTGATTGTCAACTGGACCAGGACTTCCTCTGAGTGTCCCACCCTGTGAACTGCAAAATACTGGACGCAGGTGAGTTTTGGACTTTTCTGACTCAAGTTCATGACATTTGAAGTGGATGAGTTCCTGTGTCTGGGTTTATATTGATATTTAACGATAGTGGTTCAGTGGCCCCGAGCAGCGCTGCCTTCTCGAATGTTCATTGGCCAAGCAGAAAACCATTCAGTTAAGTATAAATAATGAGCATGCTAAAAATTACTACAATATAAACCCTAACAAGATAAAGTTCTTCAATTCATCGTGTCAAAAAATATATACTAGGGTCACATATAAATGAAAAAAGAATTTCAATGATGTATTTTTTTTTTTTTGAGACAGAGCCTCAAGCTATCCCCCTGGGTAGAGTGCCATGGCATCACAGCAACCTCCAACTCCTGGGCTCAAGAGAGTCTCCTGCCTCAGCCTTCCAAGTAGCTGGGACCACAGGTGCCCACCACAACGCCCAGCTATTTTTTGGTTGCCGTCATTGTTGTTTTGGCAGCCTGGGCTGGATTCGAACCTGCCACCTTGGGTGTATGTGGCTGGCACCTTAGCCACTTGAGCCACAGGCGCCAAGCCTCAATGATGTATTTTTAAAACATCATTTACTTTACTTTAGATCAACTTTCCATTCTTTCCTCCCACAAGCCACAGGGCAATTAGAAAATCTTAGCAAAACAGCACACATTTGGGCAGTGCCTATGACTCAAAGGAGTAAGGTGCCGGCCCCATATACTGGAGGTAGTGGGTTCAAACCCGGCCCCAGCCACACACAACCCCCCCAAAAAAAACAACACACACACACACAAGACAGTTAACACAGCAATGAAGAATTACCAAGACCCGAAAAAAGACCAAAACGAAAAATGTCCAGCCCAGCATTTGGGGCTGTCTGGGGCATCTGCTGATTATCCCTGAATGCCTAAGGACAAAGGAACATTCCTGATAGCCTTCTGGGGCCAAGAGGATAAAAACCAGAATCCCAGAAGTACCAATGAGTTGGCCGTAATTTTAGACAAAAACAGAGTAAGGCATAATGCATTACTACGGATTGAAACAGTGATAAAAGGGTTACAAGTTGGAACTGTGGAGCACAACCTTTCTAAAATGGTAGGCACCCCCAAACACAAAAAGCTCTCAGAACACAAAAAGCAAACAACTGACATTATTGTAAAGAGACACAGACACGTTACAATCACGGTGGAAGATTCAACACAGCTCTATGAGTAACAGAAAAAGCAGAAAAAGAAGTAAGCGTACAACAAATTTGAAAAAATGACCAAGAATTGGAATCTAATTATTATAGGTAGAACTTTACACCCAGTGACTCTTAAATATTAATATTCTTTCCAAGCCCATATGGAAAACTTAGAAAAATTAAACATATGCTTTTCATTTGTATAACAGGGAAATAAATGTATGCCTAAAGAGGCCAGAGTGGATTAATCTGTCCCCCTGACAAAGAGGTAGGACTTTGCGAGGTCAGAGGGGACTGTGGTTTTCATAAGCCAGAGGTAAGCTGACCGTTCTGGTGGCTTAGAACGGGTGTTGGGCTGGGCCTGAGAAAATGAGGATGAAAGCTGCAGAGTGAAAGGAAAGGGACCAGCACACAGCAGGCTCTGTCCTCTACCTGCCCCTGGGACCTATATGGTTGCACTGAGTTGTGCAGGAGGAGAGAGGATAACGTGAAACCCTGACCTGCCAAAAACCAAAGGGAGGCAGCAGGAACAGCAGAGTCCTCTGTGCAGACAGGCAGATGGCTTAGCTTTGCGATGGCCACACTCTGCCTCATTCCTCCTGCTTTCCTGCCTCTCCCCTTCCTCGTCCCACATCACCGTGTCCCAACCTAGGAACCTGCACAGGACCCTGGAGGACCACCTTTGTCATTCACAAGCCCTTACGTGGGAGGCCGGACCCCGCAAATGCAGAGTCCCCAGTAATTCTGCCTCACTTCCCACTCATTCTTGTACCAACCTTCAGAGGGCAGAACTGGGCCCTGAAGACTGTGCTTGGCTTTGACCCTCAACTTCATCGGCCTGACTGTGCTTTATTGCGCTCTGGGGGTTTGGGTTAGAAATGTGGAGGAAGCCTCCTCCGAGGGTTCAGAGCACCTGAGTTGAAGCCAGAGACCTTGGCTGGCCCCAGACATGCCGGGTGCTTTGCAAACAGGCAGTCCTGAGCACTGCCCACTCCCAGGTCTCCCAGGTTAACTGAACCACCGCCCTCGTCCAACCTACTTGGAGGCGACACACAAGCAGCTTTCTGGACCTGCTGCGGTCTTGGCCTAATTCTCTGAAAGAATCGCTGCAACACCAGAAAGTCTCTCCCTCGTGTTTTCCCAAGTGCCTTCCCACAAGCCGGCTCTGTAGCTGACACTTCCCAGTGGCTGGGACAGTGTGTGTGTCCTTCACACGTCCACACGACACTGGTGTCTATGCCTGTCTGTGCTCTGGTGTTCAGCTGGCTGACCACTTCTCAGCCTTCTGGCTAAGATCAAGTGTATCCAGTTGGCTGTTCTGTCACCCTCAGAACAAAACTGTGTCCCCCGAGTGTTTCCGGGACTTTCACTAGTGCTGCTTCAGGAAGTAGAGTGTGTTCTATTTACCCTAAGTGCTTTATTAATAAGTGACTTCCGCTGTTTCTTCCCTTGCCCCAGGTTGGCAGAGGGCCGGCCAGACTTACCCTCGTACATCTCCAGGATGTGAACCGTGTCGCCGATCTGCAAGGAGAGCTCCACATCTTGAGAAGCATTGTAGTTATAGATGGCTGGAAATGAGACATACGGGGGAAAGTTAGAATGTGTGGCACTAAACAGAACATTCGGGGACAGTGAACTGCGGAGTCAACAATTTCATAATTTTATGGGAGTCGCTACGGTAAGGCAGAGAAGGGACCCCCATGCCCTCCACCCAACACACAGATGCACAGAATGGCTGCCCACCACTGAGCTGATGACCTGTAGAGCATGGTGGGGGGGGGCATCTTTCAGCTTCCCCAACACAGTATTTGGTGGCCCAAAGCCCACTGTGAGTCCCATCTACACACATACACCCCCCACACCCCGGTGACAGACAGCACAGGGATGGAGCCCTGCCCCAGCCCGCACCTAAGGAACCAGGCAGCCTGTGCACCTCCCAACCACAGGGACCCCAGCCACCCCTGTATTCAACACTGGCAATGGCTGGGCCAGGGTGTAGAAACCTGGAAGCTAGCTCACAACTGAAAAAAAGGAAGACAACCCAAGCAGGGGTCCTCAAACTTTTTAACAGGGGGCCAGTTCACTGTCCCTCAGACTATTGGAGGGCCAGACTGTGGGGCCCCAGGATGAGTCGGCTGCTAAGCAGGACAGGCAGCGGCGGCAGAAACACCCGGCGGGTCAGATAAATGTCCTAGGCGGGCATGTGGCCCACGGGCTGTAGTTTGAGGACGCCTGGTCAAGAGCTTTGAATACGTATTTTACAAAAAATGATACACGAATGACAAATTAGCACACGATAAGACATTGGTTAGCACTGTTAGTCACAGGGAGATGCAAATTAAAGCCACAATGAGGTACCACTTCATATCCACGAGAATAGCTATGGTTAAGAAAAAGGAAGACAGCAGACCATTGAGAAGAATACAGAGAAACTAGAACCCTCAGACATTGCCGGGGGGAATATAAAATGATACAGCCCCTTCTGAAAACAGTTCGGCAATTTCTCAAAAAGTTAAACACTGATTTACCATACAACCCAGCAATTCTATTCCTAGGTATCTACTAAAAGAAATGAAATTTTATATATGTGTGTGTGTGTGTGTGTGTGTGTGTGTCTACACAGAAATTTATGCACGTGTTCACAGCTGAAAAAATGTCTCGCCAAAAGGTGTCCACATCAAATCCTGGAACCTGCACATTATTAGCTTACGTGGCAAAGAGCTGATGAAATAAGGACCTTGAGAGAAGTGGTCTCTCCAGGAGAATTATCAAAGTGGATCTTAAACACACATATATCCTTAGGAGAGAAAGAGAGACAGATTTTGAGCGATATACAGGAGAGAAAAAACCACGACGTGCAAAAGGAGACAGACATTGGAATGACGTGCCCTCAAGTCATAGTAAGACTCTTGTCTCAAAAAGAAAAAAAAAAGCAAGGAATGGAATCTCCCCAGGAGTCTCCAGAGGGTGAAAAGCCCGTCCACACCTTGATTCCTGAATTCTGGTCTCCAGAACTGTGAGAGAATACATTCTTGTTTTAAGCCATCAAGTTTGTGGGGTTTTGATCCAGCTGCCACAGTAAAGCACGGCGGCGGCGGGATTCACGATGGCCAGAAAATGAAAAGGCTTCATCTACTGAGGGAAGGACACTCAAAGGACGGTATTATCCGTGCAATGGAACACGACTCAGCAATACAAAGGAAGGGAATACAGACCCGTGCCACAATGCAGAAGAACATTGAAAACAATTACGCTAAATGAAAGAAGCCGGATGTGAGAGACCACGTGTTTTATGACTTTGTGTATTTGAAATGTCCAGAACAGGCGGATCTATGAGGGACGTTACAGCAGATTGTATCGGCTGCCAGGGGACGCAGGTGGGAACGCTGACTGAGGACAACACATGGCAGAGAGCGTTTGGGGAAGATGGAAAACATTGCAAAGCCAGACTCTCATGATACTGACACAACTCTAGAAGTTTGCTTAAAAAGCATGGAATTAAACGCTTAAAATGTGAAAGCACTTCAAGGAAGCTGGAGGGTTTTTTTAAAAAGTAGATTTATTTCTCGCCTTTACTGAGCAAGTGATTCACATCCTTCCTGGGAAAAAGAACCAGTTGAGAGGTTCAGCTCTAGCCATTTGTGTGATGATCCAGGGAGCATTTATGTCAATGCTCCCCGTCTCTGCGGGTCTGATAAGCACGTGAGGACGGTCACTCCACCCCTCTGTATATCCCGTAATCACAGAAACAAAATCCTACTCAGAAAAGAAAACCGTTCTTGTCATCGCCAGAGGCGGGGGCCCCATGCTCTTCCCTGAGTGTCTTCCACAGCTGCAATTGACTTGTAAATGGGAAAGAGGGGACATGTCCCCCCATCTCTTTTCAAGGGTCCTCTCCTTTATGAACAAAGTCATCCGAACAGCATTGTTCTATAGCGCTGGCACAAAAGCTAGGACAAAAAATGTCAGAATTTATTTTGCTATTGAGTTTGGTCTCGATATCAGTTCCAGACAAGGCCTGGCTGGTGAAGCAGCTTAGCAGAAACTGTACAAGACTCAGAAGCAGGAGTGAGCTCCTGATGCCCAGACCTGCTCGTCCACTCAGGTTCAGCCCCTTCATCCAACTGCGGGTTTACTCCAGCGTTTTGCTTGCTAAAAATATGTCTGGTTTTCTGCAGAAAATGTAAACTTCACATCCTTAACACTTTCTAGTCCCCCATTCACGGCCTTCTGCTAAAATGGTTCCTTCCACCAGCCCCCCTCTCGGATGGAAATAGGAAGTATGAGGTCACTGTGTCACAAAGTGCTCTGTAATGACCAAGCTTCATCTCTTCCTGCTTCTTAGTCACCAGGAAAGTAAGCAGATGCTCTCAAAGGCAGCACCTTGCATTGGTATCGCTACGTGGAAACACTGACCAAGGACTTATGGAAAGAAACATGCATGCACACACATGATAGACAGACAGACATGCACACAGGCATATACACAGACAGACAGACATGCACACAGGCATGTACACAGACAGACATGCACACAGGCATATACACAGACAGACAGACATGCACACAGGCATATACACAGATGGACAGACATGCACACAGGCATATACACAAACAGACAGACATGCACACAGGCATATACACAAACAGACAGACATGCACACAGGCATATACACAGACTGACAGACAAGCACACAGGCATATACACAGACAGACATGCACACAGGCATATACACAGACAGACAGACATGCACACAGGCATATACACAAACAGACAGGCACACAGGCATATACACAGACGGACAGACATGCACACAGGCATATACAGAGACAGACATACACACAGGCATATACACAGACAGACATGCACACAGGCATATACACAGATGGACAGACATGCACACAGGCATATACACAGATGGACAGACATACACACAGGCATATACACAGACAGACATGCACACAGGCATATACACAGATGGACAGACATGCACACAGGCATATACACAGATGGACAGACATGCACACAGGCATATACACAGACGGACAGACAAGCACACAGGCATATACACAGACGGACAGACAAGCACACAGGCATATACACAGACAGGCATGCACACAGGCATATACACAGACAGACAGACATGCACACAGGCATATACACAGACAGACATGCACACAGGCATATACACAGACGGACAGACATGCACACAAGTATATACACAGATGGACATACATGCACACAGGCATGGACATGTGCTCACACACATGCACACACACATGCATGTGTGCATAGACAGGCATGCACACGCTCACACACGTACACACACATGCAATACACGTGCACAAGCACCGGAGACTGGTATGTTTCCTTCAAATCAAGGTCTCTAAGCCTGACTCAAAATTCTCAAAAAGTTGTCATAGCCTTAATCATCCATCTTTGCCTCCACCATCTGCCCCGTTCCAACCCCTTCTCCGGTCACAACTAGTGTATTCTCCCTTGAATCCCACCCTCAACCCAGGGTTTGTCCCTGCCTGTAACAGCAGCCTGTTTTTGTTTTTGTAACGTTCCACAATTAAAATCACCAAACCACTACTGGCTGCCCACCACCTGCACAGATTTTTCTTGTCTGAAATCCCCAATAATTTTTCCTTTTAGCACAGTTTGGGTGTTTAATCACAGATACTCTTGTGTTACTGTCTGCCAACAATTAGAAGAAAAATTCCCATAAACAAGGACCTGATCGCACGTTATTTTTGTGTCACTCTCACAGACCCAAAGGAGGTAAAATAACGACATTATAAAAAAAGAAGACTTTTGGGCTCATCGCCGGTAGCTCAGCTCCAGCCACATACACTGGAGCTGGCAGATTCCACCCTGGCCCAGGCCTGCTAAACAATGACAACTACAAAAAATAAAAAATAAAAAAATAGCCAGGCATTGTGGTGGGCTCCTGTAGTCCCAACTACTTGGGAGGCTGAGACAAGAGAATCTCTTCAGCCCAAGAGTTGAAGGTTGCTGTCAGCTGTGATGCCACCGCATTCTACTGAGGGTGACACAGCAAAACTCTGTCTCAGAAAAAAAAAAAAAAAAGACTTAAAAAAATATTTTTATATTATATACCAAAAACTATATGTAATTATCTATAAAAATATTTTTATATTATAATATAGCAAAAAGTTCAGTTACGCCCCACTGCTTCCCCAAACTCAAACACACTTCTACTTTCTTGTGAAGAGGCAGCTGTGGTCTCCCACCACTCAAGGGGCCACATGGATTCCTAGCCACTTTCTGTTTACCACAAGACAGAATCTGCTTTCCAACCTCAGCTTTCAAAGAGGTTCAGGTTGGAAGCACATCCCTGCAGCTGGGCCTTTCACCAAAGTGAACAGTCACTGCTCAGAGGTTTGCATAATCTGTTCCACGTCTCTGGGCAGAAGTGCAAACAAGATTTCCAATCATTTACATCATCAGTCCTTTCCAAATCTTCACGTAGTCATCTGCACTTAATACACCTGTATTTCCGTTCTATTTTATCATGTCACTTTATGCACATTGTAGCTTAGTAACTGTCTGATGTGGATACCAGGTGCCCCGTTATTTAGTGAGGAGGCTGAGATTCAGCCGGGTTAAACCCAGCTTGCAAAAGCAAAGCTTTTACCAAAGCTGGTCTGTTCACCATATTTGACCAGGCTGGTCCCTAATGATGACAACATGCCCTGGAATGCCCCAGAAACAAAAAGCCTCGATTTCTCTCACTAAATGAGACTTCTACTTGCAAAAACAAGCTTTATCATACAATCAGTGACTGGCGATCCCCTTGCCTGAGACGTAGTGCCATTTTGGGAACAGGAATACAACGAATGCACTTAGCGGGCCGTATTTGAAATGTGAGTAACTGTTATAGAGAAAGCTAGAGAAAAGGAAAACCTTGGAGTCAAGCAAAAGGAACCTCAAGACACCAACTCACCACTTCCACGATGTACGACCTCACTCAGTTACAGAGTGTGGGCTTCTCATCTGTAGAATGGGGCTGGCTCTCAAGGCCCCTCTGGATCTAACAGACGTTAGATCCACTGCATTGGGGCAATGATAAGAGGCGAAAGAAACATATCATGCCATTTTGGAACAAACGGGCACCACCCCAACCTCTTGCTTTGACTGAAAAAGTCAAACAAGTACAAAGAATTGCTGTGCGGACATGGCTTCCGTTGACCACTGTGTACAACGCTGGGAAAGACACATTGCTGGAATTCTTCCCTAAGCAGCTTACTGTTTACAACGGGAAAGTATAATTTTGCAGGGCCAAGTAGACAAGACAAAATAGTTTGCATTTCACTGATTCTTTGATATGGTTCTTTGTTTTAAACCAGGCTTATATTGAGAGAAGAAAGTTGAAAGACCTGGGATTCTGCTGTAAGAAAAAAACAGAACAGACTTATTGGCTGCAAACTAAGCATCGGTTTTGACCATGAAAAGTCTGTGGGCCACTGGTAATGAATATTTCTAACGAATGATATTCTTTCATGAATCGGCGAATTACAATCCTCTGAAGAGTAATGAAAACATGATATTTTTATATAAGTCATTGGATAGACTCTAGAGAAGAGGGATTTAGCAAAGCATAGAGTGAGGTCCTAAGAGGTATACTATTTAGAGTATTAAAAAGATGAATAAGCTCGGTGCCTGTGGCTCAAGTGGCTAAGGCACCAGCCATATACACCCAAGGTGGTGGGTTCGAATCCAGCCTGGGCCCACCAAACAATGACAGCTGGAACCAAAAAATAGCCGGGCGTTGTGGTAGGCACCTGTGGTCCCAACTACTTGGGAGGCTGAGGCAGGAGAGTCTCTTGAGCCCAGGAGTTGGAGGTTGCTGTGAGCTGTGATACCACAGCACTCTACCCAGGGGGACAGCTTGAGGCTCTGTCTCAAAAAAAAAAAAAGACGACTAAATGGATTCTTTTCCATTATTATCTTGACCGGCCATGACTTCTACAAAAGCTAAAGAGGCATAACTCATCTCTGATGTGCATCTGGGCCTTGACCCAGTGACAGCCCAGAAGGCCAAGAGCATTTCCATTTTCTTTCCCTCATTAATTACATTACACTACAAGGATCAGAAAATCATATTCAACAGTAAGCATGAAACCCAGAAGTAAAATTCTGTGGCCCTAGGCTGATGATTGTAAGTAGATTCCAAACCAGTTTTTCTGCAACAAGATGACTGTTTCATGCCCTTTATGCTCAGACCTCTCCAGGCCCTGGGGCTATCAGGTTGGGACTTGTCACCAACGGTGAGAAGAGCAGGAACACGCTCTTGCAAGACTCCTGCCTTCATTTTCTAGACCAGTTAGGAGAAGAGAAGGTCTCATGACCACTTTGTTGCTTATTATTTAGAATTTTTTTATCTTAAGGATTATACGTATTTGGACATGAAAGAAGTAATTATCTTGAACTAGAGAGAGCTTTCTCAGATGTCAATTCAATTACAGTTTATTGATGGACTCACCGGGAACACACGATAACTTGTAAGCTGCCTTATTTACGTGAATGTGAAATTAAATTTACATGAAATGTTTAAAGGAAGAAAGCGGAAATAAGGCAATACGAAAAATTACAGAACAAAAAGCCTATGTATGTTCACAAATACAGGAAGTTTTCTCCCCCCCCCCAGCTTCCCCATCTAAAAAAATGGAGGCAACAGTATATTCTTCATACCGTTTTATGAAGCCCACCAAGGATAATGTGTGCAGAGTCCCAGGCCTGTGACTAACCCCTGGTAAACAGTGTATACAGGGCACTCTCCCCTCTCCTCCCTCCCCTTCATGCCCTGTCTAGTCCCTCACTTTGGGCACGGTGGCACCTAATATCCTCAAAGATGGGTATCCCCCTCCACCCATCCATGAGCCAATGGAGGTCAACCAATGGAAACTGAATGGGGAAGGACCGCCGAGGTCATAGAACAAGTTAGCCTCACGGTCCTTCCAAGGTCACGGTTGGCTGGACAATGAGATGCAGGTGCCCTTGAAGAGAGCAAAGCAATTTTACTGCAGCTAAGTACATAGCTCCTCCGAGAAGCAGCAGCACCAGCGTCGGGGGACAGTCTAATACATTAACCACTTCCTCGCCGCCTCTTTCAAGAATTTCTACAGTTAGCTCAATTGAGGAACCAGCATAGTTCTTTAGAACAGTGGTCCCCAAACTTTTGGCCACCAGGGACTGCTTTCATGGAAGATGATTTTTCCACAGACCCCGGGGGTGGTGGTGGGGATGGTTTGGGGATGATTCAAGTACACTGCATTGATTTCATACTTTATTTCTGGTATTATTAACTACATTGTAATATATATTGAAATAATTATTCAACTTGCTGAATCGGTGGCAGCCCTGAGTTTCTTTCCCTGCAACTGGACGTCCCATCCTGTATTTGCTACAGCTCCTCACCACGAGCATCACAGCCTCAGGTCCCGCTCGGATCATCAAGCACTACAGTCTGATAAAGCCAGTGCATCCCAGATCCCTGGCATGTGTAGTTTACAGTAGGGTTTGTGCTCCTATGAGAATCTAATGCTGCCCCTGACCGGACAGGACGTAGAGCTTAAGCGGTGATGCAAGTGATGGGGAATGGCTGTAAAGACAGAGCCAGCTTTGCTCACTTGCCCACCACTCACCTCCTGCTGTGCAGCCCCGTTCCAAACAGGACACAGAACGGTACCAGTCCACAGCCCAGTGCTTGTGGACCGCAGATGTTCAAGATCAAAGATGCCCTTGATCACCCTTGATTTGTATGTGACATTAAAGATACACATTCTAGGGTTACTCGTGCCTATAGTTCTAGTTATTAGTACCTATTCTTTTCAAGGAATCTTGCAGAACAGGGAAAGTACTCTCAAATTTGAGAGTAACTAGGGCAGGGCTTAAATAATGAAGGAGAAAACTAGCCAGCCAGCCCAGAACACCTTGCCCCAGGCAAACTAATGTCTTTATCAGGTTCTTCTTGGTAGATGCTTTTATTAAATAAAAATCAAACAGAATCTAAGATAAAGAAGTAAGACTCTAAGATAAATGCTAGAGATTTCTGTGGAAACTAGAAAAACCATTTTTTTTTTCCAAGACAATCCCATTCTGTTGCCCTGGATCAAGTACCGTGGTATCACAGCTCACAGCAATCTCAAACTCTTGGGCTTAAGCAATTCTCTTGCCTCAGCCTCCCAAGTAGCTGGGATTATAGGTGCCCGCCACAACGCCCAGCTAGTTTTAGAGATGGGGTCTTGCTCTTGCTCAGGCTGGTCTTGAACTTGTGTGCTTGGGCAATCCATCTGCCTTGGCCTCCCAGAGTCCTGGGATTATATATAGAAGTAAGCGATCACACCTGGACAAGAAAAAGGCATTTTTATACAATAATCAAAAGATGTCCATGACTATTTTCTCCATGCATACATGAGGCTGAGACATAACACATTTCACAGAGATAATGATCCTGGACCAGCCTACAAAACCCACCAATTTGAAAACCTCAATCTGAAAATGAGGCCACAACAGCAGCTGCTTATGACCTGAGCGTATCTCTCAGCAGAGCTTTCAGTGCCAGGTCCAAGGTCGAGCTCTGCCCAGATTCCCTTAACCCTTTGATCTCACTCAGCAGGGTCTTAGAACGCATCTCAACTTGAGACATGGTATCAAACGTACCAGCATCTCGTCCCACTGAGACGCCAGTGAGGAACAGAACATACACACGTGTGGCCAGCAGGGAAGGGGGACTGAAAAGAACCAGACAGCCACAGAAAAGCCAGACGTCCAGGGAGCCAGGAAATCATTTGGTCAAATCTCCTTGTTTCATAACTAAGAACGGGCCCATCTCGGTTGTGAAAGGAACATTTAATTCAACTGGATAACAGGCCAGGTCTCGTAGGGGAGGAGGTCTCCTCTGCCATGGGTTGGGGTGTGGATTCAAACACTGGGGTGTGTCTGGGAATTTCCAGGGACTCCAGCTGCTCGTAGGAGCCAAGGAGGTAGGAAGCTTCTATCTGTGGGTCAGAGGTGGGGCCTGCTAACCCCCAGCTGAGCTTGATATGTGGACCCTTGAGATGGCAGGGCCGTTCATCTTACCTGCCTGTGTCATAGGAGATTCTAGAAAGCTGAGGGTGACGACAGAGGGTCAGGTGGTATTTGCAGACTGCCTCAGCCTGCCTATGGCACCAGGAAAGTTGAGTCATGGAAGTGGCGGGGGGGGGGGGGAGATGAGGGAGAGCTGGTTTAGGAAAGAAGTGTAGAGCTTGGCTACGGCTTGTTATAGAAATCAACAAGGAGATACGGAGATACCAAGATAGCCGTGTGTGTGTGTGTGTGTGTGTGTGTGTGTGTTCACTACATGTAAAGGTTTTGAATATTTATATAACTGTGGAAATCATTACAGAACAGATAGTTTTTTTTGTTTTTTTTTTTTTTTGAGACAGAGCCTCAAGCTGTCCCCCTGGGTCGAGTGCTGTGGCATTACAGCTCACAGCAACCTCCAACTCCTGGGCTCAAGTGAGTCTTCTGCCTCTGCCTCCCAAGTAGCTGGGACTACAGGCGCCCGCCATAACGCCCGGCTATTTTTTGGTTGCAGCCGTCATTGTTGTTTGGCGGGCCCGGGCTGGGGATTCGAACCCGCCACCTTAGGTGTACGTGGCTGGCACTTTAGCCGGTTGAGCTATAGGAGCCGAGCCACAGAACAGATAGTTTTTAAACCATGGTTCTATACAAGGCCAACAAGAGTGGGGGTAGCAAATAAATAAGAGCATGAAGGTTTTGTCTGTGTGTGTGCACGAGCGGATGAATGAGAGACAGAGAAGGAAAAACGTGACAGATCTCGGGGTGAAACAAAATTATAGTCACGTCAATGGAAGATACTTTCAAGGCTTGGCCAAAAGAACCATCATCCTGAACCTCCATGCAAGTGATTTAATCTTTTTTCAGGCTTCCGATTCCTCATGAATAAAGTAAACTGGTATTTTTATCTACCTCTTATAATTGTTATAAGAAATGAGAAGAAACAAAAGTGAGTGATAAATGGTAATGACGTTGGAACCAAGATTTTTCAGTATAAAAGGCAAGCACGAAATCAAAAAACTTAACTCTGGGATTAATCTATTTGAATCGGAAATATCAGGATGAACCTGAAGAGGAGAGAGAGGGGGCTTTCATCGAACCTGAGCTCCCTGGCACCTGATTCTAGATTTCCAGCTGCCAGGACTGTGAGCAATAAAATTCTGTTATTGACAAGCCACCTAGTGTACAGTCCTTTCTCCTAGTAGCCCCCATGGATATCAGCCAAACTGGCCCTTTACTGAAAGCCGTGTAGATCCTGTATAGCCCAGCTTAAATGCCAAGTCTGGAAAGAATAAAAGTTTCCCCCAAAATTTAACTGCATCCCAGAACAGGGCTGAAACCCCCAACAGGATAAAACTCACAACGTCTGCCATCTGGTCCAAGATCACCAAGCGTACAAAGAGGAAGGGAAATATCACGAGCACTTGGCAGAATTTGGGGGAAAGACCCAGAAATAATATAGATCAGGAAATAGAACAATTATTTAATCTAGTTAATTTTTTTTTTTAAGAGAGAGTCTCACTTTGTCACCCTCAGATAATGGCGTCACAGATCACAGCAATCTCCAGCTCTTGGGCTTAGGTGGTTTTCTTGCCTCAACCTCCGGAGTAGCTGGGACTACAGGTGCTCGCTACAACGCCCAGCTATTTTTTTCTTGCAGTTTGGCCGGGCCAGGTTCGAACCCGCCACCCTTGGTATGTGGGGCCGTGCTGGCCCCCTACTCACTGAGCCACCTGCACTGCCTTAATCCAATTAATTTTAAAGGATTCCAATCATAGAAAGCAGGTTCTACAACCATAGTGGAATTAAATTAAAAATCAGTAACAAAAAGCTGCCAAAATATTTGAAAAGTAACCACTATACCTCCAAATAACCCAAGGAACGTACAAAAATCAACATATTAATGAAAAAATATGACCATTTCAATAGATACAGAAAAGGCATTTGGTAAAATCTAACTCCCATTCATAATAAGAACCTATCAGAAGGGCGGCGCCTGTGGCTCAAAGGAGTAGGGCGCTGGCCCCCTATGCCAGAGGTGGTAGATTCAAACCCAGTCCTAGCCAAAGAAAAAAGAACCTATCAGAAAACTAGGAATAATTTCATCTTGATAAACAGCAATCCAGGATACACCTATAGTTAACACCTTACTGAACTGTTAAATACTAAATATGCTCCCTTTTTACCAGGAACAGGCAAGGATGTTGGCTTATATCACATGTATTCTATATTTTAATGGTAGTTCTAGCTAATACAATAAACCAAGAAAAACAAATGAAAGCCTTATTAATTGGAAAGGATAACATAAAACTCTGTCTATGAGAAATAATACAATCTATATAGAAAAATTTTAAGGCATTTTACAAAAAATTTTGTTACAACTGTTACGTGATTTTTTAAGGGAGGTTTAAGGACCTATGGTTATCAATATATCAAAATCCATTGTCTCTCTCGATACAAGAAAAAGCAATACGAAATTGCTTGGTTATGATGAAAAGCACGTTTCTTACTACGAATTGCAGGAGAAATAGTCTGAAAGTGAAGATCCTAGAGAAACACTCGCATGAGTGTACCAGGAAACAGATGCACGAACGTTCACAGGAGCAAAAAACTGCACTCAACCCAATATGCATTGAATAAAAAATGGAGAAATAGGCTCGGCGCCTATAGCTCAACCGGCTAAGGCGCCAGCCACGTACACCTAAGGTAGCAGGTTCAAATCCCCAGCCCGGACCCGCCAAACAACA
>CAUYTI010153304.1:0-18916 GCA_963575145.1 Galago senegalensis
AGGCGCCCGCCACAACGCCCGGCTATTTTTTGGTTGCAGCCGTCATTGTTGTTTGGCGGGTCCGGGCTGGGGATTCGAACCCGCCACCTTAGGTGTATGTGGCTGGCGCCTTAGCCGGTTGAGCTATAGGCGCCGAGCCGGGATAGATATTTATTAAGGACCTTGATTTCACCTGGAATTTATTTAAGTAATGGTGAGTGTATGTCTCAATTGATCTGCTCCCACATTAACGAGGCTGGAGCAATCTGTAGGCTCAAGTGAAGAAGCAGCTGTTCTTTCCTGGCAACTTCAGTGATGTTATGATTACTTTATACTCTGCTTTATCATATCTGTTGGCTCATAAAACATGGTGAGCTAGCATATCATATGAGTGTGAGCCAGCCTTTACCCAAATACAATTCCCTGAGGAATCACATCTGCCCATAGGTGCACACTTTAGTAGCCTCTCTCTGTGTAATCCATGGAATATGGTGGAAGTGAAGCTAGACGTAGAAACACTGGTGGGTTTCACTTTGGTCACTGGGAACATCCAGGCATTCTGATAAGGAGCCAGCTTTTACTCTGAAATTGCCATTCTCTGAGGTTTCCCAAGCTAGCCATGCAGGGAAGTCATGTGGAGAAAGACGTCCAGCTTTCAGTTTTTCCAACTCTTCAGCTGAGGACACGGTAACGTGAGTGCAGATGCCATGTTAGACATTTCCAGCCAGTCAGATCTCCAGACACCTCTGGCCCCAGCCACTACCAAGACCACATGAAAAGTCAGAAGTGATGACTACTAAGTGAGTCCAGTGAACTCATAATGGGAGAGGCTAATAAATCACTGTTTTATGGAATAAATTATAGGATGGTTTGTTAAGTAGTGGCAGAAAACTGGTATAATTAATTCAGAGGAAACATAACTCTTTGACTTGAAATATATTCCTTTTTTGAAAATTAGCTGGAAGTAAACATTGGAGGGATTAACCATAGCTTTGGGCAAAATAGATAGTTATAGAAGATACCATTCCAAGGTAATTGACAGTGGGAGTGGAGAAGTGAGATTAATTAAGAGATAAACAGACATAACGTTTCACGTGGGATTGATGGTAAAGAGAATGGGGTACAGTGGTCACTGAGAATCAGTTGAGTGCAGAATGCCAGTCAAGGGCTGAAATGACTTGGGGATTTGTGGGCTATAAGAGGCATGTGTTTTGATAAAGGAAATATTAGTGGCTAAAGACTTTTTGCCTGGAAGTATCCATGTTTATACAGACTGACTTTTTTTTTTCCTGTGTCATATAAAACAACAGAAGGGCCGACTTTCACATGATCAACTTTACCTGTTGGTAATTAGTGCCCAGATGCCTCCATATTTTAGAACTTAAGGATTTTTTGAAAAGTGTTATCTTTGTGAGTTTCTAGGTAGGAACCAACTCCAAATTTTATTTTATTATTTACTTTGATTGATTTACACTTTGCAAATGCACCATATGTGACTGGTAGTGAAGATGATAGGTTTGGGCAGTATAAGATGTAGCAGAATTTAATTCACTTAAAAATACATAAAATGACAAATGAAGAACTTTCATTTTATTTAATAACTTAGTCACCATTTATTTTTCCTCTTGGCTCCCAAGCCATAATGATTTTATGAATGTCTTTGAGGAAGTTAAAACAGACAGAACATGGGGAGCAAATTATAGGACTAATAAAACCAGTAGAGGCCAATGTTCTGGAGAACTGAAGGACTTGATCTAGTTCCCTTGAGCTTTCCTTTGAGGGACAATCTCAATATAAAAATTAGTGTTTAGAGACCTTTACTTTTGAGATGGAATATATTACCATTTTCTTTCCACTTCTCATTTGCAATCAAAGCCATTCAGTTGCCTCAGTGCAGGCTGTTTATTTTTTTAAAGAGTTTTGTTAAGATTTTTACTACGTGGACTTAATTATGTAATTACATAACAGATCTGGTAACTGCTTCAGAGGAACCATTCTAATCTATGAGGTACCTAAGATAGTCTTTAAAGAACATCCAATTACATAATTACAATGCCTAATAGACCAGAATAACAGGTAGCAGGAATACCTTTGGAACCATAAGAGAAGCCTGTGGCCTTGAGGGTATATAATATCAGTTATGAAAATAACCCCACGATTATGTCATTACATAACAGCACATAATAGCAAAGGAGATATTAATGTTGGATACAATAAATATTCCATGCATTTTGCCTTTTTTCATAATTAACTTTCTTTAGTTTTCAAAAAATACATAGAAATAATTGGAACTATCTCTATGAGACAGAGAAAGAGTGTGGTATTTTAGATACAGGATGACTAAAATGACTTTGAAAGAAAAATAAAAAAGATACCATAAAACATGTCAAATTAATTATAAAAGTATGTGTACTAATGTCAAAATTATAAAACTGCACTTAAGATGTCAGAGACAGAAAATTCAAAGTATTGTATTCATATATTTGAATCTGGCACACTATGTTTTCTAAGTAAAAATGAAAAAAAGATAATGAAACTACAACATGCTAACATTATGCAAGTTTTAGCCTTGGCAAATATTTCAACAATGCACATATAAACAACAAATTTCGTGTTTACTTAGGGACATTTATGATAATATGGTCAATGTATTTACATGCTCTGATATTATAGCTTACTGAAAAAGTTAAATTTTGGTTGAGATATTACATATACACTCCATATATTTATATATCTTTCTCCCTCCCCCAGATTGAGTGGCATTCGAAACCCACAATGTTGCAATGAGTTCTACACTTGAGAACGTTCATATTTATAATCTGTACATCTTAGAAAATATATTTTATTATTTTGGGGGGAGTAGAAATATTTTCCAAGTTAAATAGCAATCCATTATTTAAGATGGGCATTGGATAGGAACTATATTTTATATATGCTAGCCATACATTAATATTTAATGCCCTCTTCTGTCAATTTCCCATAATATGATACAATAGCAACTAGAAGCATAAGAAATCACCCCATTTTCTGTTAAAAAATAATTATTTTTTAAAATGTGAAGTAGAACACTGAAAAATGTTACTTTTCAACATGGTCATGAAAAAGTAACAGGGACCAAATTTACTCTCTTACCTTAACCAGTTAGGAAACTAGACAAAATATGTAAGTCAATTATTCAGCCATTACATGATAGACAACACAGGGTAATTAGCCCTGATGATTTGGCAAAGTGTACAGTTATTCCAGTTTACTACCTAGAGGTGGTATCTGCTTTGCTTTGCAGTAAGAGAGGAAACAAATTAAAGCCAAAGAATCTTCCTTAGTTTTAGAGATGTTGATTGGAGTTGAGGGAGACGTTGGTGGAGCAAAGGGAGCTTCACAAAGACAGAGCTTGGAAGATTTGCTGAGGTGTCCCTTTCAGGCTTTGGCAGAGGACTGATCTGCTCACATGTGAGAATACATTGTCCAAGGCTGGATTTAAGTAAGCTGGACACCGGAACTGAATAGACTGAACAATTTCTGCAGTCTATTTTATTTTATGGGAAAATTTTATTTTCCCCTCAGCCAGAGTGGAGAGATTTCATAACAAATGAGGCATTGGTAGAATAAACAGAAGGAAATTATCTTCATAGGGGTAAATTATTCCTAGAATAAAGGCTGCTTTGAACATGACCTAACAACATTCAAAAGCAGTCCTACATAGAAACAAAGCAATCTCGAGTAGTCTGGCTGCCTCGCAGACAAAAAGGTCAACACCATTTAAAGTAATGCAACAATTTCCATATTCATCAACATTAAATTCACAATATCTAGTATCCAAAAGAAAACTAGAAGTTATACAAAGAATTAGGAAATTGCAACCCATAACTCAGAGAAAAATCGATCAATAGACTTAGACACAGAAATAAATGAAATTATAAGACAACAGAGAAGGATGTTAAAAGAACTATCATGAATATATCCCATATTCATATGGGTGGAGGAAAGTATGAACATGTTGAGAAGTGATTTAGAGGATACGAGGTAGCTCAAATAAAACTTCTAACAATTAACACTAAAATACTGGCTTGCAATAACAGCAGTTTAGACCTTTCAAGAAAAAATGTCAGGGACTTTGAAAACAGCAATTCATAATTTTCAAAATAAAGCAGAAGAAAAATAGAATGGAAAAAATGAAAAGAGCATCAGTAACCTTTGGAAAATATTAAACATATGTGCAGCTAGTATCCCTGAGGTAAAAAATAAATAAATAAAAGGGGGAAAAAGAAAAAGCAATTGAAGATATAGTAGTTGAAATAGTACCAAATTTGACAAAAACTAGAAACCCATAGATTGGAAAACCTCATTTCACCCAAAGTAGAGGAAACAGGAAGCACACTGTGACACACAATAATCAAAGGACTGAAAAAGAAAAACGCTAACGCCAGAAAAAAGGACAAAAAGAAATAAAGAAAGACAGCCAACTTATTATCAGAATGAAAGCCTGAAGACAATTGAACATTATTTTTGAAGGATTAAAATCAATCCATCAATCAGCAGTAGAACCTGCCAGTCTAGCAGTGCTGAACTCGGTATGTGATGATCGTGAGATAGACTGTGGTAGATTTCCGGACTGATGATCCTCCTACCAGAGGATTATACAACTAACTGTACCCTGTTGAAATTAGGGGTGGCCATAATCTGTTTTGGCCAAAGAAATGTGGTAGAAATGTGTCAATTTAGCACAGAACCTGTAAGGATAACACGTCTCTTCTTTTCCCCTTGAGATGCAAAGTTTTAGATAGATGCTGACCCATCAGCCTGGGATAAAGAAACCTAAGTTAGCTAGCAAAATGCTCTCTTACTAGTCCAAATTTCAAAAAATAGAGAAATAAATTATAAAAAGAAGGAAAGACTCAGGGCAAATAGAAGAGGATGGAACCACCCTGGATGCTTCAGAGAAGCTAAAATACCACATGAAACTTAAAAGAGAGCCAAGGGCAAAAAAACTTGATTAAGAGGGAAAGAAGCAAAGAAATAGTGTTTGTGCTTGAAATTGATGGTGTAACATTAAGGAAGGCAAAGGAGAAAGCATAGGGTGAATACTTCTGTGAAGCTGAAAGAAAGCCTCGGATAGGTAGAGACGGTATAAGCGCACCTCACTGCAAAATGAGTTCAAATCCCTGACTCGGAAACACTCTATCCCAGGGCTTTGAGAAGTTTTGCTACTGACTGGTATTGCTGAATGGTGGCTGCTGATCATTGCTTACATTTTCTGCTCCTTGCTGGTGTATAGAATATTATTGCTTTTTTCTTTTGTTTTCATATATTGATCACACAACATTGCTGACCTCTTAATTTTAACACTTTAAATGGTTTTGAGTTTTTGATCTAAGCAACATTTTAGTTAGTGAAGAGGACCTTTTGTTACTTCATTGTAGTTGTTATAAATCTTTTTTAACATTTTGAGCTGGGCAGGATGGTCATTCCTGATTTTAAAAGAAAAGATTCTACCCAGCCCCAGCCAAAAACAGCAAAAAAATAAATAAAAATTATAAAAAAGGAAAAGAGTCTAAATATTTTTATTTATTTTATTTATTTATTTATTTTTGGTTGGGGATTCATTGAGGATACAAAGATCCAGGTTACACTAATTGCATTTGTCAGGCAAGGTTCCTCTTATAAATGTGTTCCTCCTCCAAGCAGTATGCCAAATCCTGTGCCCCTCCTTCCCTCCACTCTCCCATTCCTCCAACTCCCACTACGTATTAGATCATCAATTGTCCTCATATCAAAATTGAGTACATTGGATTCTTGCTTCTCCATTCTTGTGATGCTTTACTAAGCAGAATGTGTTCCACCTCCATCCAGGTTAGTACAAAAAATGTATGGTCTCCATCGTTTTTAGTGGCTGAATAATATTCCATGGAATACATGTACCACAGCTTGTTAATCCATTCCTAGATTGGTGGGCATTTAGGTTGGTGGTTGTAAATTGAGCTGTGATTAGCAGTCCAGTGTAGATGTCCTTATGAAAAAAGGATTTTTTTTTCTTTCTGCGTAGATGCCCAGTAATGGGATTGCAGGATCAAATGGAAGGTCTAATTTGAGTTCTTTAAGGATTCTCCATAATTCCTTCCAAAATGGTTGTATTAGTTTGCTGTCCCACCAGCAGTGTACAAGTTTTCCCTTCTCTCTACATCCATGCCAGCATCTGCAGCATTGAGACTTTGTGATGTGGGCCATTCTCACTGGGGTTAGGTGATATCTCTGGGTGGTTTAGATTTGCATTTCTCTGATAATTAAGGACCACCAGCATTTTTTCATATGTTTGTTGGGCATTCATTTATCTTCTTTAGCCATCTACTAGTAATACGTTCTATTTGTAATGTTTCATGTTTATATTTAATTTTTTAACTGATACATTTGCTTAAAAAGAACCTCAGTTACCTTCTCTGGTTTTATGTGTTTTCATCTTTTATTATTTTAGGTCTAATTACCATTATATTCCAAGCATGGGTATTGTTATGCTTGTTTTTAGAAATATATGCCAATGATGTGTGTTGAAATTTAAGTATACATTTATTGATTTTGCTGTCCTGTGCTTACATCTGTGAAAATGCTGTGAGGTTGCGCAGGCAGCAGCACCTTGCATTCTGTGGGAACAGTGGCACCTGGAGATGCCCGCTCAGCTGCACAGATGTCAATACTTTCTTCTGGGTTTTATTTCTATCTTTCTGATGTGCAATTTTAGAAGTTCCTTACGAGAGGACGTATGATGGTACATTATCTGTTATTTTCTCTTTCTTTTGTTGGCTTTGTTAAGAGCTTGGATTTTAGAGAATTTTAGGTTCAGGGTAATTAACATTCTGTGATCTATTCTCTGTCTTCTGGCTTTTTTTGTTGCTCCTAAAAGGCATATTAGTGGGTTTTTATTATTTCTTTGAAGGTTAACTTTCATTGTCTCTTTTATTACTATCAAGACTCCCCTTGTCTTAAAGTTTGCAGGTTCTCTATAATGTTTACATGTATGCATTTATTCTTATATGCATCTTGTTTGTGATCTGCCATTTTCTAAATATTAGAATTTCTGCCTGTTGCCAATTCTTCAAAAATTGCCGTGATTATCTCTGTGCTGCCTCTCCCTCATTGTTTTGGACTCTCTTTCCCCATGTGTTTAGTGTATGTGGAACCATCTTGTTCTGTTTGCCATGTTTATGAACCTTTATTTTATTTTCTCCACCCTTTTGATTTATTTAAACTACTTTGAGCAATTTCTTCATCTGCCTCTTTCAGTTCACAAATGATTTCTTCAGCTGGATTGAATGTGCAAACTCATTCATCAAACTATTTAGAATATCAGTAAGTTTATTCTAGTTCTACTTGACACATTTTCAGATCTACTTTTAATACTTGTTGGCCACTCCTTTTTCAATTCAAATTTTAATTTTAGTAACAGCACTTATGATATCAATGTACTATATTTGAAGTTTGAGGGGATCTAATATGACTGTTGTTTGTACTATTTTTTTGTCCATGTTAGTTTGTATATTTTCTAATTTTGAATAAAGATCTTTTATCAGTAGGTTACCTGTGAGAATCCTTGGAGCTTGGCTTGGAGGGGAAATCTTCCTAGAGAGGATGTGCATTTGTCTCTGCCAGACCCTGAAGTGCTACCAAACTAGGGCTCTTCAATTAATACCCTGCCTGAGGGGTTTGGGAATCATGAAACATTTTCGTCTCAAACGTACATGGTTCAAATGATTGAGGAGGCTATTTTGTCTTACTTATATAGATACTGTGATGAAGACAGAACAGTTTCTTTTCATTTTATTTTTTTTCTAACAGGAGAAATTTTCTGTAGCCACACTTTTGGCTAAGAGTGTAGCTCCCTGAAGTTTTAGCTTTTTTATGGTGGGGGTTAGTTTCAAGTCACCAGGTTGTGTGAGCCCAAATCTTACCACACATACTGTTAAAATCCAAACCTCCTGACTAATGACTGATTAGTCAGAGTAGACCAAGTGGATTAGACTAATAAGTGCCCCCAAGGAAGCAAAGGTTTCCAGCCTGCTAAATACTCTGGCGTTAGCATCCTGGTTCCTACATGTTAAATTGCAAATTCATAGGCTCTTTGTTATATTTATTCCTCTAGAGATTTTAGTTTTTTTGTTTGGCATGGGGAAATGCATAGTCTGTCAAAAATCAAGTGTCCACCAGTACGACTGGATTAATAAAATGTGGTGTATATATACTAGGGAGTACTACTCAGCCGTAAAATGGCAATCTAGTATCTTTTGTGACAACCTGGATGAAACTGGAAACCATTCTTCTAAGTGAAACATCACAAGAACGGAGAAACAAATGCATGTACTCAATACTAAGCTAGATATAATAGCTGAACACTTAAGTGCACACATAGAATTAAAAGTCACCAAAGACCAAGAGGTGGTGGAGATGGAGGAATGGGGGATGGGTAAATTCACACCTACTGGTTATAATGTACACTATCTTGGTGAAGGTCACACTTACAACATTGACTCAATCTGTACAAAAAACAACATATGTAAATAAGTGTATTCCCTAAAATTCTGGAATTTAAAAACAGTGAAAATAAAAAGTTCTGCTGAGGATCTTGAAAAGTTTAAAGATCAAAAGAAACACGTAATAATGAGAATTCTGATGACTCCATCAGTTAACAGATGACTCCATACTGAACCTCCGAGTCAAAGCATTCTATGATAGACAGGTTTTTATTTTTTTTACATTATTATTACTATTATTGCTCAAAATTTCATTGCAGAAGTCATCTGATTTCTTTTCTGAATGTATTTATCTTTGTTTGTTCTTTACCAGGTTTGTTTCTAGTCCTTATATTAAACATTGTTATTGTTATTAAATTTTAAGCCCCTTTAATTTTGTGAAGGCAAAAAGTGGAAACCAAATAAACACATGTATATGTATAGAGAAAATAAAAGTCCTAGGAAAAAATAAGAAAAAGGTATGCTATAGGTTTCTAATAGATTAGCTTGCGTCAGTCGTACAGAGCATTATAAACAACTTTAAAAGACTGGTAGAAAATACTTAGGCAGAATCCTCAGGATTTAGAGTTAACTCATCAAAATAAGTTATAAGGATGAATATAGTTTTTGGATAAGCTCACTCATTTAACAGAGCACCAGATAATAGCATCTTATCTACAATATTTAGCAACAAAATGAGTTTAAAAATATTTAAATGAATGAATGAATATGGGCGGTGGGATTGACATTATGCATTTGAACTTGAACAAGACTTTTGACAAGCAGTCTCGTGCTGTCTTAGTGGGTGAGCTGCAGTGTAGCAGATGCTGGCGCCCTGTCCGTATCCCCTCAGCACTCAACATTCTGATAGCTCATTATCGCAAGCACCTGCTACTTTCTGCCTGAGGACGTCTCTGTCCCCAGAAGTGGGCTTGGCCCATGTATAGGCCAGGGAGTTAACACCCCTGTGAACTGCACTCAATCAGTGAGAGAGGAGTGTCGGCGGGTCCACACCCAGCTGCCTCAGCCTCCACAGAGCCTCCCGTGTTGGTTTCTCTCTTCCCCTCCCCTGCTTACTTTCCATTCTCCTCTACCAGAGCCTTCTGAGGAAAAAAACTAAATAAAACTACCTGTCCTCAAAGCCTACTCTTAGAGTCTGCTTCTTAGGGAAACCAATCTAACACATGGAGAAATGATGGACTAGATTCTAAGACAAGCAGATTGTTTCATAAACCAATTATTCTAATTGGTTTACGTCAGTCAGAAGGGATGTCTTTAATGACCCACTGTGGGGGTATTCTTGCTGTATTTTTCTCAACTTTATTAATGTAAGAATAAAGACATAAAAAGTTTTCTAATAGATTTGAAGGTGAAACAGTAATGGAGTTGGGGGAGAGGTGGTGAATGTGTTCGATAGCAGAATCAGGATTCACACAATTTTTAATGGTTGGGAAATGAGCAACTCTATCAAATTATATAAATGGATTAAGATCCTTTAATTGAGTCTCCTGAAATGTGGGATATTACCATTATGTATTGGTTAACAGTAAACTTAGTTTACTTTAATTTCTGTCCTATGCATTATCTCCTACATAATCATGACTTTATAAATGCAAACTATAATGATGATGAACTTGATGGCTTTCTTATGATTTGTCCTTCAGTTTTCTTATCTGTAGCAGAGGCTACAGTGTGGTAATATTTGCTTTAGTCTCTGTCCTAGATGTTATCTTTGCCCTCTGCATTCTATTTGGGTTATCTCATGCTTTGACATGTTAAATCTTCTTAATGTATTGGTCAAAAATATTATGGGAATAAGTCAATGAACTCCTGTTATTCTTCACTCCAAGATTTTCCCCATTTCCTGATTATTTTATTCTCTTTTAAAGGGAATATTTCAAGTTGTAAATCAGATTAGATAATGACTAGGTATGGTGGCTCTCACTATAATCCCAGCACTTTGGGAGGTCAAGGGAAGAGGATTATTTGAGACTACAAGTTTGAGACCAGAAGTTTGAGACCAGCCTAAGCAATATAGCAAGACCCCATCTTTAAAAAAAAAAGAAAAGAAAAGGATTAGCCAGGCATTGTGGTGAGCATCTGTAGTCCCAGATACTCTGCAGGCTAAGGTGGAAAGATAGCGTGAGCCCAGGAGGTTGAGGTTACTGTGAGCTATGGTGATGTCACTGTACTCTAGGCTGGGTGACAGAGTGAGACCCTGTCTCAAAAAAAAAAAAAATTAGAATGAAAACTGCATTTCTTTGTTATTCATGCATGTTGAGGCCCTTCTCTTATCTAGCCCAGTGAGGAAAATTGTTCTTTGAATTTTCTTTTTACAGTTTTGACTGGCTTAGGTTCATAGGTGTTTGCTAGTAGTGGAGCTGGGAGGAAACCGGTGTTTCTTGGATATCCTTCAGGTCCTGATGGTTCCCACATCCTCTCAAATGCTCATTGTGTTCCAGCTTTCCAGATGAGCTTAGCATCTCTGCAGGGTTCCTCAGCATTCTCTCCTTCCTTATCAGGCCCTGCATCCCATTGTTTTGTGGTGTCTATTTACTTGGCTGCATATCCTACCAAATGTGCATGACATTTTCAGTGCTTAATATGGTGCTTAGTACAGTATAATAGGCATGCATTGGCCATGTGATGAGTATTTGTTCAGAAGAAGTTTCTCCGAAGGTACTTTTGGCTACAGGAGGGTGCTATTATTCTGTGTATAGTACTCTTTCTCATTTTGTTTGCTATCTGTGCTTAGTGGAACCTCAGTTAGAACCAGTTGTATTCCCAATTTACCATGCACATTTTGCAAATCGTTTTGGTATGTCTTTGTATTCTTAAGAGATTGATCCACTCATAATATTTCAAAAGCAGATTATTTTTAATAAAAAACCTAGACTTGAAGGCACCCTTCCTTTTTTTCTTTTACATAGATTTCATTTCGATGGGCGACCTTGGACAAATCAGCTAACTTCCATGGACCTCGGTTTCTTCACCTGTAAAAGAAGGGAGAACTGGATCATCTCTAAGGTACTTTCAAGAGAAAACCTTCTTTAATCCTATGATTGAGGAAAGTTTTAAGTAAAAGCTTTGTATTTCCTTGCCCTCCCCTTTCCACCCCCTGCCAAGGCACCCTGATCATTTCTCCTTTTCTTTGGGCCTGATTTTCTCTTCTTGTTTATAGCTGCCACTAATTTGCTCGTTTGCTTGCTGGAAAATAGCTAATTAAAACCCACTTCAGCTAACAAGCTGACTGGGACCATGCAAATGTCACTCTCTGCTGTCTGCTATTTCCGTTTATACTTTACATTATTAGTGTTGTTTTTCCTCTCTCGGTTATAATGAATGCAAGGATAGATTTAGCGCCCTCTTCACAGGTGTGCACTGGTACAACAGCCACCATCCCAGGGCTGCGCTGCTGTTTTACTGCACTTCAGCACTTGGAGTGTTATTACCCCTGACAGTTAATGGTTTCAGACTACATTGCTTGTTAGCTAGATTTTTGAACAGCTTCATCTATCTTTTTGTTTTTTACAGTGACTGGCCACATTAAGTATATGTGTCTGAGCTATTAGTCCCGTCTGTTCGTTCCATGCATTTCATTTGGTGTAGGGTTCTTTTTTTTTCTCTCTGAAATTAGTATGTATTGTCATCCATAGACTTCAACACATCGACTTTTGTTGTAATTATGCTGTCATCATCGTGCTTCCACACATTCGCTAATTTATTGTAGCTAAATTAGACCTAATATTAGCAATTTTGCAGCTGTTCCTTCAGAACATACAGGGCCATATATTTGTGCACTATTTAGTAATTATATTTCACAGCAAAAGAATGGACCACGTTTTCAAGAGGGAGACAGAGGGAAGATGGAAGAACGGATTCCATAAAAGGAGACTCACCTGAGAGCAGAAGAGAGAGCAAGGAAATGGAGGGGAAAATGCATAACAGAAAAGATTTAAGGGGCAGATTTCAGAGTAAGCTAATAGCAGTGAATGCAGGGTATGCGGGGTTGTTCAATTCAAAGGCGCCTTGTAGTAAGTCTGACACTTGCAGAGAAGAAAGGCTCTCTGGGCAGAGATTTTCTCTGCTATATTCATCTTTTACTGTGAATGTGCTAGCACGAGGAAATAATAGTAGGGTTTTTGTGTGAATTGCAAAGAAAAGGAGAGGATCACAGGCAGAGTGGGCACTTACAAGAAAATGTGGTGATGTGGTGTACAGTACACTGATATAGAAGGCTTAAATGATTTGATTTAAATGTGTGCCTGAATGAGAGCATGTGAGGATGAGGGAATAAAAATTGTTTAGATCTTTATATGGCCTAGAAAAAAGCAGTTTCCTGCTTTATTTATCTATAGAGATGTTTTAAGGAATAGGTTCCTGCAGGATGCTGTGTGTGTCATGTGTGTGTGTGTGTGTGTGTGTGTGTGTGTGACTATTCTGTATTTTAATTGGTTCATGAAAGTTTAACATGACAAAGGCATTTAAAATTATGCGATACCAGTTTTGGTATAATGCATACTAGAAGTTAAATGATTAACAAGACAGATTCTCTTAGGATATAAAATGCCTGGTGTGAGAAGTTGAATATTTTGTAAAGCTACCTGGGTTTAAGGTACTGAGTTAGTAATCCATCTAATGGGACCCTTGTGGTCTAAAAGAATTTATGAGAATTCTTAGAGTACGTGGATGTATTCCTAGGAGGTGACTTAGTAGGAGAAAATAGCTCAATAAGTATTGGTCGTTATGGATACTATTCTATATTTTAATGAACCCAAAACATTGTATACAGTGTACAGTGATTTAAACAAAATAAAACAAGACTTATAATAGTATTGGTGACTTGACCTTGAGAAAGTATCTTAGGCAGGTCTTTTCCCAGGGAATAGTATCCTACCTAAAATATTAGAGATTTGGGTATAGCATCTGTCTTACATATTTATATTTTCATTCTGATTGGGTCATAAGAGATAAATTTTCATCATTAACAACCCACCATTCTGACTGCCTCAGTAGAACTGAATATCTCATTTCTCTAATTAATCAAAGCCTGTTCTTCAACTCTAAGAAAGCAAAGCAAATTAAAATGGTTAAAGCACTTTGCAGCATACTCCTCCTTGGGATTTTATATTTTTATAGGGGTATGCTTCCTTAAACTTTAAAAACATAATTATTTCAGTAGTAGAATTACAGGGAAAGTCAAGAGGTGAGGAAGCAGAGCTTTTGAGAGAAACAAAAATTTGGAGGGAGCTTATGAAACTAATGCACAAATCTAACATTTTTCCTTTAAAAGGATAACGGTCTTACTGGAACTTGCAAGAGCATCAGTAAACATGACCTTAACCTCACAGACAGGAAGATCTCCGTTGAGATGTGAGGTAATGCTAATTTTATACTTCAGGGGTTGAAAATGAAAAAGACAACAAGTGTTATATTCATCTGCATTAACAGAGAATAAAAAACAAATAACCACAACAAACAAATCAGTGCTTAAATTCCCCCCTCAGACTTGGTATTGTCCCTCTCAACTCATAGTGGATTGAAACACCACTGTGAGAAGTTCTCTACATGAGTCATTTTTTGAGTGCTGAGCTCATGTCGAGTTTGAATGATAGGAGGAGATGACAGGTCATTTTTTCTGATAATCCACTGTAGACTCGAGGCCCTTACTACCTCAGCCTAGCTTTAACCACGGGGGACAGATCATGCTAAGCACTGACTCAACCCTCTGAATCAAGAATCTGAGACAAATTAAACTAAAATCCTCCCTCCTCCCTCGCTCTACTACAGCCCACTTCCCCAGGCTCATAGACAGTAAGATGTTCTCTTTTGATTTTCTTTGTCATAATCTATATGGCTTCAGGGCTGAGGCTGGGTAATTTATCAAGAAAAGAGGTAGATTTAGCTCATGATTTCAAATGGCTAGAAAGTTCATGTTTGGTCATCTTCACCTGGTGAGGGGCTCAGGTTGCTTCCAATTATGGTAGAAGAGGAAAAGAGAGTTGACTTGCACAGAGATCACTAGGTGAGAGAGAAACCAAGAGAGAAGGAGTAGATGCAGGCTTTTAAAAATAATTTTCTCTTGCAGCAACTAGTAGAATGAAAACTCACTCATCCCTATTCATGAGGAATCTGTTCCCATTATACAATACCTTCCAGTAGACGTCAACTCCAAGACTGATCAAATTTCAACATGAGAGTTAGTGGGGACAAACACACCACAACTAAACTATAGGAAGCAAACAGTAGACTTAGAGATTTGGAAAACTTTCTGAATAATTTAGTGTTTACTTCCTGCAATAGAGCCTATATCTTTTATCAATCAGACTCAAAGACGATGGGGGAAAAAAGTGGTATCTACTTGAGTTTTGTTTTTTCCATTAAAATTTTTTTTTAATTATGATAGGTACATAATAATTGTATATCTCTATAGGATACATGTGATATTTACAATGTATACAATGTAGATTAATCAAATCAGAGAATTGACCTCAGGCATTTATTGTTTCTTTGTCTTTGTATGAGAAACATTCCAATTTTACTCTTCTAGTTATTTTAAAATATACCCTGACTTGTTCATTATAATCATTTTGTTGTGCTATTAAACATTGTTAATTATATCTAATTATCTGACTATATTTTTGCACCATTGACCATCCCCACTTTATTTCCCCCTCCCTGCTTCCCTTCCCAGACTCTTGTAACAATTATTCTACTCTCTCTCCCTGAGATCAATTGATTTTTAATATTTAGCTCTCACATATGAGTGAGAACATGTGAAATTTGTCTTTCTGTGCCTGGCTTAATTACATTTAACATAACAATCTTTAGTTTCATCCAATTTGTTGAAAATGGCAGGATTTTATTCTGTGTAATGTTCCATTGTATATACATACCATAACTTCTTGATTTATCACTTATCTATTGATGGACTCTTAGGTTGATTTCAAATGGAATATTGTGAAGAGTGCTATAGTAAACATGGGAGTGCAGATATCTTTTTGATGTACTAGTTTCCTCTCTTTTGGATATATACCTAACAGTGAGATTACTAGGTCATATAGTAATTCTATTTTCAGTTGTTTTTCATACTGTTTTCTATAGTGATTGCACTAATTTACATTCCCACCAGAAGTATACAAGGGTTCTCCTTTCTTCATGTCCTCATTAGCATTTATTATTGCCAATCTTTTTGATAAAAGCCCTTTTAGCTGGGGTGAAATGATATCTTATTGTAGTTTTCATTTGTATTTCTCTGATGATTTATGATGTTGAGCATTTTCTCATATCTGTTGACCATTTGTACGTCTTTTTTTTGAGAAATGTCTATTCAGGTTGTTTACCCATTTTTAATCAGATTATTCAATTTTTTCCTATTGAGTTGTTTGAGCTCATTATACATTCTGGTTACTAGTCCTTTGTGAGATGAATAATTTGCGAAATTGTCTCCCATGATGTGGGTTGTCTTTTCTCTTTGTTGATTGTTTCCTTAGCTGTGCAGAAGCTTTTTAGCTTGGTGTGATTCCTTTTGTCCAATATTGCATTAGTTTCCTGTGCTTTGGGGGCATTATTCAAGAAGTCCTTGCCCAGACCCATGTCCTGAAGCATTTCCTCCATGTTTTCTTTTAGTAGTTTCATATCTTAAATTTAAGTCTTTCACTAATTTTGATTTGATTATTTTTATATGGTGAGAGATAAGGGTCTAGTTTCATTCCTGTGCATATGGACGTCCAAGGGCCCAAGGGAATGATGTGGGATAGCTTTAGAAATTGATCAATACCCTTACCTCTGACCTTCAACTTCATGCCAAAGATTTTGATTCATCTTTCTACAGTTTATAGCAGGTGTGCCCTTTCCTTCATTTTAAGAACCATGGGACTCTAGAATGGACACAAATTAATTCATATATCAGTAAGATTGGCACATTTGATGTTTTGGAAACTAGCAAATAAACAAAGCAAAAACAGTAGTTCACATACATAGTCACTAGGCGTGGGGAAGGCAACGTCCCACTAATATAGGTCCCCCTGTGGGTGACTTTTAAACTGAGATGAAGAGTAGGAAATAAAAGACAATGAGTGTTCTGGTGAGCTGCTATATTAGAATTTCTGTGAAGCTCAGGGGATTATGAATGCTTAGAGGTTGTGGAGAAGTAAAAAAGCAGGTAGAAAAATATTTTTAAAAGCTTATAGGGCTGAGTTGTACAGGCCTTATATTTTTGCTATAAGTCATCTCTATCTTCAGCAAAGTATTTTGTGGAGACTTTGCTCCTGAAAGATCCAATTTGTCCTCTTGAGACTTCTTTTCCAAAAATTCTGTGTGTGTGTGTGTGTGTGTGTGCATGTATGTATGCAAGCATGATAGAGGAAGAATGAGAGAGAGTTGCACATCTAAAATTATATATATGTACATGTAGAGTGGCTCAATATTAAGAATTTTCTCAATATGTAGAAATTGAAACATAAGCCCACACAATACCTTAAAACGTAGAACTGGTCAAAAGATACAAGATAAAATGTTCAGGAAATCCTTTAATCTTCAGATTTACAGATATATTCCACACATCTTAGGTTACAAGTAAAACTACGATACCCTTATTTAGCTTAAGATGTTGCCATAAACAGTACTTCTCAAACTTTTCTTCTAAAGTTAATCTTAAAGTCCTCAATGGCAAGGGAAGGAGAATAAAAACTAACAGGTGATTATAGATGGATACCAGCTGCTACAGAGAGAAAATACCTTTTTGAAGTCTAATATTTATTTTAACAATCAATGTGAATTTTACATTCTATCTAGCAATTTATTCCTGTTTAGTCTAATTTTAAGTGTTTCCATTTACAGTCTTTGAATACAGGAAGAAGCCCTATATTTTGATGTTCTAATGATTAAGGAATGAAAAAATAGCTGCATAGAGTATCTACTTGCACCTCAGTTTGAGAAGAACCACCTTAATTTGTTATAGGTTTCTGAAAGGCAGTCATGGGGAAAAATTAAGAAGGGAAAAAGGTGGATTTGGAATTTTCTTAAAGTTCATTTTTGTCACCTTGAGAAAAGATAACGGGAGAACTATTGACTCAGACTCAGAATGTGCTCTGGAATGGAGATGACTTTATAGTGGTTGGCAAGATTTTGTTAGGAGAGTGTTTCCTTCTTTACTGATTCAATACTTGCTATTGCTTAGCTAATAAATCTGTTAGCATCCTGCTTCTAATCAATGGCTCTCAGAGGTGAAGAAAGTGACATAGCCAACTGGGAAGATGAATCAGTGAGGGTAGACCCTGTTTTTGAAGGGGAAGAACAAGAAGTGGGAATGTGTAGAATCTGAGCCACAGCTTTGAGGCCTACCTAACACACTGGCACCTCTCTCCATCTCAGATGAACTCAAACCCTTCAGTTCTTAGGACTTTTGGTAGGATATCATCTCCTTCAAGGGCCACTTTCATAAACTCCTGTTGTTTTGGAATCTCTGGGGGGACACTTAGCATGCAAATGGATGGGCACAGAAGAGTGATGTCACACTCTTCTTTATCTGTGCTCTTACCAATTTGCCCCTTTTCCCTTTATAAAAATACCTACTGCTAGGAAGTCTGAATTTGATTAGTCCAAGTTCAAGGGTTAGACTAGTTCCCTATTTTGAATTCCCCTAAGTCGACTGAGACCAACTGAAATAAACAAAATCTAACATTATTCACTCTCCCATGTATAAGACACTGTGCTCACGTCTTTCAGAGTTTAACACAACATAACATTAAGTAGTTATTTTTGAGGTACAACCTTCTTCATAAATTACGAACTAAAGCCAACTTGCTAATCAGGCTGACCTTGCTTATTCATTCAGGAACATCAGGAATGTGGGAAATTCTGATATATATGTTCTTTAGGAGCTAATGTTGGCTAGCCTCTGAGCATTGTGACTCAGTGTCACCATATGGGCTATTTAACTTTACCATCCTTTTGTAAGCTGAAAACTATTGTGAATATGTTTTCTTAACATGAATGGAGGTAATACAAATTATTTTATAGCATTCGTTATGAAAACCTTATCTACAGTATAAGCAAAGATGACATCATAGTCAAAATGTCTCTTTAAAAAGGAAAAAGAGAGAAAGTAACCAGGTGTCTCCTTACTTGGCCATAGTGTGTGATTCTGATTCTACTGTTTTAAAACTAAAACATTCTGTAAGTAAGACTGTTTTATAATTTTCTTTTCTCTCTCTTTTTTTTTTTTTGAAGGATGAATAAGGTAACTATTTGTATTCAGACTATATTACTTAGATGAGTTTAGAAGAACTTTTGATATACTGGCCTTATTAGATAATCAAAAGCATAAAAATTATACAAAATAAGAAGAGTAAAATATCTCAAGGTAAAAATATGGAATTCACAATAAACATATCAGTTTTAAATCAAAGCTTCCCATCAAATCAGTCTTCAGTCCA
>CAUYTI010153308.1:0-15576 GCA_963575145.1 Galago senegalensis
CAAATAACATGAAATTTATGTGAACCAGCTTGATGAAAGTATGTCAAAATCTGTGTGAAGACACTACACTGTACCCCATGTTTGCATTAATGTACACAGCTATCATTTAATAAAATAATAATAATAATAAAAAAAAAGAAAGATAGAAAAGAAAAAAAAAAGAAGTGGATCTTCCCTCAGCAAGTCTCAAGGTAAAGAATTGTTTCTGGGAAGCTGTTGACTGAAGCCCAGAGACAGAGGACCCAGATAAGCCATTCCTGGGTTCCTGACCCATAGAAAATGTGAGATAATCAATTTTTGCTGCAGGAGGAACATCCTCACTGTATAATTGGCATTGCATGAAAGTTTAGATAGAAAATCCAGGGAGAAAATGGTAGTGGTTAATACCTTTCAGATGCCCGGCGCCTTACAAGACATTGTATGTTGTGGTCTTTACCTTTATCTTATCACCATATGAAAACATTTTAGAGGATATTGATGAGCTTACATTTATATGAAATAGTCTCAGTAAGACTTTAGCATCGAAGATAGATATTAGGGGTTTGATGGTACCTGGAACACATGAGTTCACAATGGAAGTTGCGAGAAGTTACATTCTAGACATTTAAAAGATTTGTTTTGAAAAATTGGTTGTTGAGTGTGAAAGGTAGGAAGACTCAAGAGAGACCACAGCATTTTCAGCCTACCCCACTTCAGGAAATTGCAATTGACTTAAAAGAAGAGACTGGAAGAGTGGATGTGGCTAAATGGAGTTTGGGTTTTGGTATGTTAAGTTTACGAGGTCGATTAGACATTCAGGTGCACATATTGAAAGATGTTGGACACATGCATTCAGAGTACAGAGGCGGGGACAACAGAAAACACATCTCAGAAGTCTCCAGTGTATATGTGAGTTTTAAAATCATGAGAATAGATATCATTATGAAAGGATTAATTGAATGTGGTTAAAGAAGATGAAAGGTATAAGATGTAAGCCTAACGGAACTCCAGCATTAAAATCTGGGACATAGAAGGAGTTCACAAAAGGCACTGAGGAAGAAGGAAGTTTGAAAGAAACCGGAGGGTAATGTCTTTAAGCCAAATGGGAAAAAAACAAATATTCAAGCCTCAGTCGTCTCAGTCGCTGCCGACCAAGTAAGGTGAAGACTGAGAGTACACAATTATATTAGACAGTATTGAGATCATTAGTAACCTTGAAGGAACAAATTCAGTGAAGAGCGGGTTAAGAGTTGATTCAAGAGTGGGAAGAGGGGTGGCTCAAAAGGGTAGGGTGCCGGTCCCATATGCCAGAGATGGTGGGTTCAAACCCAGCCCTGGCCAAAAACTGGAAAAAAATAAAGAGTGAGAAGAGGACAAGCAGAAGAAAGACTGGTGTGGTTTCCAGAGGAGCACCAGGTCCAAAAGACTTAGGGGTGGGGGAATTATATGTATGTGAATTATCTGGATAGATTCTTCGGTAAGTTAACAGGGTGGCCTTTGTTGCAAAAGTGAGCCTGCTTTACAGACTGTAACTAGCAGCAGGAGAGGAGGAGAACGATATCCACAGGGGCATCAGGTGGTAGGAGGAACCTGGTGATCATAGTTTTGCATGGTCAACAGTTGAAAGTCAAGGTACCTTTGATACTTTGTTTGAATATAAATGAAAAAGTTTCAAACATTCACGAGAATTAGTCAACTTGGAAAATAAAGAATTGTGGCCGGCAGCCCTTTGAACAATTTTAGTTCGGGTCTTTCTTTGTTTACCTCTACTCTGGCACATGTAATAATGGAGATGCATGTGCAGGTACACAACAATGAAAGGGTGCGAGTTAAACAGGCTTGAGGCTTTGCCAGGAAGGTGTGATGAAAGTTGGCATTGGCAGAGTTGAGACTGTACTGAAGGAACTGATTTAAACATGGACAGTTTGAAAGAGAGATGATATGATCATGATAATATGATATCATCACTTTCAACTTGAAGTGAAAGGGAGATGATAGGATATCATCACTTTTCAACTTTAAGTGATGGTATGAATTTCAATTTTAAAAAGTTAGTGTGAGAACACTTAGAGAACTAAAAATAGACCTGCCATTTGACCCTGAGATTCCTTTATTAGGTATATTCCCAGATGACCAAAAATTGCATTACAACAAAGATATTTGTATCAGAATGTTTATTGCAGCCCAATTCATAGTTGCCAGGTTATGAAAGAAACCCAAGTGCCCATCCATCCACGAATGGATCAACAAACTGTGGTATATGTACACCATGGAATACTACACAGCCATAAAGAAAGATGGAGAGTTTACGTCCTTTATGTTCACATGGAAGGAGCTGGAAAATGTTCTTCTTAGCAAAGTATCAGAAGAATGGAAGAAAAAATATTCAATGTATGCACCCCCTATTATGAAACTAATTTATGCCTTTTATATGAAAGCTATAACCTAATAACAGCCTAAGAATATGGGGAGGGGAGAGGATTGGAGGGATCACTTCTGAGGTTTATCTTACAAGGGTACAAGTGAATCTAAGAGTAGAATGTGAACGTTTTAAAACAATAACTAAGAAAATGACATGAAGGCTATGTTAACCAGTTTGATGGAAGTGTTTCGGATTATGTGTGAAAACCCCACACTGTACACCAGAACTGCATTAATGTACATAGTTACCATTCAATAAAAAATAAAATAAAATAAAAAAGTTAGTGTAATAAATGATTTTTAGTTTCAGAAGGTCAAATAATTTTTGGAGACAGGATACTAGCAGGAGTGAACTGTAGATTTAGGCAGCACTGGCTGGACAGTCAATGCTTCCAATGGAGATGATGGAGTTATGGTTAAATTCACATCTGGGCATTTTATAAGTGGCTGAAGCATAGGAGGGGCAAGATCTATGGGGCAGGATAAGTCAAGGTACTCAGATGATAATTCCAAATGTGACAACAAAGGCAACAGGAAAACCTGATGTATAAATTCTGGCCTTAATTGTAAGGTTTTTCTTAAAGTACCATAATAACATAATGGTCATTTGGCCAGGCTCTGAAGTCTGAGTCATGGGCCTGTGTGGCATCTGCTTAGTGTCTGTAACTAACTTTTTCCATCTTTGAAATTATAAGCCAAGCACTGTAGTGCTTGCGTTCCATCCTAGATACCCCAGATGGAGAAGTGTTACTTGAGCAGGAGTCCATGACCAGGCTGCACAGCATAGCAAGACCCAGTCTCTTAAAAACAAACAATTAAATAATTGGGTTAAAATAATTCTTAACTAAGAGTGTGAAGATGAGCAATTAAAAAAGTAATAAAATTGTTCAGCAATTATGAAGCTTTCTAATTATTAGTTGTTGTTTTTAACATCATCATGATTTCTCTGGGCTCAGTTCATGAAGCAGACATTCTGAAAGAATTCTCCCCCATGAGCTGAAGCCTACTGGGTGACTTTTAAAAATTCTCATATTCAAGGCCTTTCTAATGATCTTCAAATTGAACAAGTAAAGATACTGAAACTTCAGATTTCAATCTTCTTCTCATTGACTAGTGTTGAACAAATTAATATTCTAGGCTTATAAATTTCTCCCATGTGCTAATGACAATTCTGGAGAAAATCTCAATAGCAAAAAACATCAAAATTTGGGTTTAGGAGTAAAAATATTTGTTTGCTATAAAGTAAACAAGAAAGTGTTCTCAATGGACTGGGACAGACAACAAACTAAGCATTTAATCTATAAAGGGTTCTTCCGTATTCTACTGATAAGGAATGACTAGAGTCTCATGACGGCCATTTCCGCATCATTCTCCACACTACTTTGTAGAGACACACATAACAAACCTTTGCTTAGTAAATATAAGATACATTCCCTAGCATGGGTTTAGTTTTTTTTTTACATTACATATTATGTTTTCTTCCTAAGGATCAAAGTCCCTTCAGTTATAGGAAAGGATTAGGATTAGATTTAAGATATTTCAGTGTCCTAAATGTACATTATGGAATAAAAGATGCAAGGTCCAAAAATCCATTGTCCCAGCCTAATTTGGATAAGCAATAATTTACATTTCTATGTAGTATATTTAAATACATTATGTTGATATACAAATTATCAGCATGCAAGATATTTTTTCTACAGTATTTGCCTGGGGGTCCCAGAACTGAGGGTCATGATTGACATCAAAGGCATGTGGGATTTAGTATCACCCTTTATATTAATTGAAAAGTTTGAGTTGTCTTTAAAAATATACTCTATCTTCCCAAAAGGAAAGAATTGAGATAATGAGAGTTTCCCTCAAAGAGAATACCAGGCCTCTAGCATATTTTATATTAAATTTCAAGACCATGAAAAGGAAAGATTTGATTAATTTTAATTATTGTGAGCAGCAAAACGATATGGATGATTCCTAAGGCAAATGGTTGTAATCAAACCGGAATCATCACATTAAATCTAATACCCAGGAAACCAAGGAGCATTCAACACAGTTTGAAGAACATTATGGTAACTTTTGATAGTACCTCAAGGTATGATTTAATAAAAGAGCCAAATGAATCAAGTTCTAAACTCTTTGAGTAGAAAAACACAGCCTGAGATATTTAAATTTATTGACAAAGTTAAATATTAAATGATCAGATTTCTCAAAACATCTAAGAGAAAAGTGGGAGGAATGAATATTTCAAAAGGTATTGCAGGGTGGTGCCTGTGGCTCAAAGGAGAAGGGCATGGGCCCCATATGCCAGAGGTGGCAGGTTCAAACCCAGCCCTGGCTAAAAACTGCAAAAAAAAAGGGTATTGCTTTTATTACCAAAGTGGCCGATGTTATTAATATACAAATGTGTATATGAGTATGTGTGTGTGCGTTTATAATTTAAAAGTTGTTTTCAGTCTTGTGAAAAAAATGTCAGGTGATCCTAATGTTCTCACTCCTTAAAAATAAAAGTATCTCTTTACCTGTGTAGTATTTTTGCTTACTTACAGATATGAAATTCAAAGTTTAACTTAAACAGCCTTGCCTAGAATCAACAAATGGATGTCATTTTTTTTTTTTTTTTTTGAGGCAGAGCCTCAAGCTGTCCCCCTGGGTAGAGTGCCGTGGCATCACAGCTCACAGCAACCTCCAACTTCTGGGCTCAAGCGAGTCTCCTGCCTCCCAAGTAGCTGGGACCACAGGTGCCCGCCAACAATGCCCGGCCATTTTTTTGGTTGCAGCCATCACTGTTGTTTGGCGGGCCGGGGCTGGATTAGAACCCGCCACCTTAGGTGTATGTGGCTGGCGCCTTAGCCACTTGAGCCACAGGCGCCGAGCCAAATGGATGTCATTTTTATAAAAACCACGTTGCGACCTGTGTGTTCATCACCGTCATTCTATCAGTCACTCATCACAGACTCACCTGCTCTCCTTTTATTCCCCATGTAACAGTGAACCCTTGTGTGTATTGAGCCAAATTTACAACTATTCCACAGTGGTGAATTCCTCAGTTTATATTATTTAAACCATCAGTTAATTATTTTAATCAAAGTAATTTTATACATATATTTGAAAGACTAATAGTGCTAAAAAGCTTAAAATATAAAAGAAAGACTTGGTGAATCTTCAAATGGCACCCATAATCCTGTTTTCAGAAGTAAAAATTGTCAACTAGATGTTGTTCTAGATGTTTCCTCGAATTTCAGCCTGTATTTGTAAATAATTTGCTTATACATTTAATCTATTATTGACATTTGGGGGCACATATTGTATCCTATTACGATGGATGACGAATTAGCTCAACCACTTTACTAATATCACTTTTCCTCTCTCATTCCCCAGTAGATTCATATTAAAGTGCTTGGAGAAACCAGTGCTATTTACATTTTATAAGTAAAAAATATATGTTTATTGCTGAGCCAACTGGTATACTATAACAATTTCCTCTTTTCTATGTTCTTAAAATGACTAGCACATATCTCTACACACTCCAGCATAACAATACTCTCCCTGAATAGCTGCTTTCTGGTCTTTTCCATCTTATATTCCAGGTTGAACTGATTTATCATGAAGACTACTGTGTGAGTCTTCTCCAAGAACTTCCTGGGTTATACTAACTCTTTCTAAAATCTTTGGCCTGGGCTTTCGTTTTTGTTGAAGCTTATTTTCCAGTTGTTGTCTTAAAAGGATTTATGATGTAGATATTTTCTGGGATTTTGCATGTCTAAAATCAATTTATTTGACCCTCATCTCGGATGGCGTGTTTGGCTGAGTACCACACGCTGGTTTTCAGAACAATAATAATGCTCAGAAGTTTGATGTCAAACTGAACTCCAGAGTCTTGGAAGTTGTCTTTTCAAAGCTTTGTTTTTATTATTTTTTTAATTTAGAACTTCAGATGATGTATTCTGGTATATTTTCATTTAGTATGTAGAAACATTTTTGAAATTTTTAATACTTTAGGATTCTTGTTTTTAGAAGATATTTCTATGTTGAATATCAGAACTTCTGGATTGAGCCACCATGTCATATAATTTTATCTTCTTCTTTTTCTTCTCTTCTAAATTGCTAATTCCCTGGCAGCAGCATCAAACATGCACAGACATCTATAAGAAAACTCAATAACCAAAGCAGGACGTGAAACCAAGAAACAGGGTACCCAACAGACTTGAGAACAAAATAATTCTAAAATACCTCTTAGGAGTTCACTGGGAAGTACGATGGCCAATTTCCAAACAACAGCGGAAGCTGGGGGTGTTTCTGCAAACCACACGCACACGTGACCACAAAGCCTGTGCACAGCGTGAATCAGATCACGCCCTGTGAACTGTCCATGGCCACAGATCAAAACATCATTCTGGTAATAACAAAATTCCAAACATCTATGAATCCACACAGAACAGGAAGGAAGCAGTAGGAGCAACAGAAAACAAAGATCTAACTAAAAATGAGGGAGGAGAAGCAGAAAATACAGTGCTCCACTATTTCTGCCACTTTACTAGGATGCAAGGAGAGGCAGCATTAGTGCCAGCAAGCTAGAGAAACAAGCTCACTACCCTTATCATTAAAGGTTTAAGAAAATTAAGTTCACGAGAAAACATGCTAAGAAACAATCACCTGGGAATCGTCCCAAAGTATGGATTAGTATAATACTCGACCAAAAATGCAAGCAGACACTTAAAAAGTCCCACAAAATAGATAAAAACTGTGACCTCACATCCTGAGTAAGCCAAAATGAATTAAGAAAGTGAAAGAAAAAATAAAAAATTAAGGTACATCAAAACTAAACATTAAAAGTGACATTTTTCTAAGAAAAAATTAAAAATAATCTTTTCATGAACTAAAACATAGGGGACAGAAGAATGAAGATGAACAAAAGTTAATATCCTAGGAGGATGAACAGAATGTGAGAATAAATCATAAATGAACACGTGATAAGAATGACGTGTGAGACAATGGTAAGGGATGCAAAGAGCTGCAGTAAACACTCTGATGCAAATGTCTTTGTTGTAAAACGATTTTTGTTCGTCTGGGTAGATACCTAATGATGGAATTGCAGGAGCAAATGGTAGGTGAACTTTTAGTGCCTTGAGAATTCTTCACACTTCTTTCCAGAAAGGCTATATTAGTTTGCAGTCCACCAGCAGTGTGGAAGTGTTCCCTTTTCTCCACACCCACGCCAGCATCCACAGTTTTGGGATTTTGGGATGTGGGCTAACCCTACTGGAGTTAAGGGAAATCTCAGGGTGGTTTTGATCTGCATTTTTGCAGCCCAATTCATAATTGCCAAGTCATGGAAGCCATTCAAATGCCCATCAACCCATGAATGGATTAACAAATTGTGGTCTATGTATTCCCTGGAATACTATGCAGTCATAAAAAGATGGAGACTCTGCATCTTTCAGGTTTACCTGGATGGAGTTAGAACATATTCTTCTCAGTAAAGTATCTCAAGAATGGGAAAAGAGTATCCAATGTCCTCATTACTATTATGAAAACAATATGTAATCACTTGCACATTGATAGGGATGATGAAGCACAAATGTAGTCAGAAAGAAGGAGGGGAGGGAGGGAGGGGGAGCGGAGGGAGAGGAGGGGGGGGTGAGAGCAGGGCGGGCATTTGGTGGGATTTCCCTAATGTACACAATGCAAGGGTACATGTCAAAACAACTAAGAGTGTACTATAAATATCACACCACAAAAAAGGAAGTGAGGTGATGGTTATGTTAGTCAGTTTGATTTAAGCATTCCACATTGTATAGCAAATCATCACATTGTACCCTGAAAATGTGTATGGTTATGATTTAATAAAAAGTAAGTTAAAAAACGATGCACAGGAGATCAAATATGTATATAATAGGAATCCCAAGTAAAGAAAACAGGAGTAAAAATATAGGAAGCAAGTCTCAAATTATAACTTTAAAATCAGTGTAGATCCATGTGTCATGGATGTGTGTAGGGGAAAGATGATCTCTTTATCAGAGCAAGAGAAAGAGAGAGAAAGCCCTGAACTTGGACGTGTAGTAACCCAGCCTGAACTGAGCAGATACAACTATACAACTTTAAGGTAGGACAAGCCTTTGGGTATCGAGGTGAAAAGACCCAAAACACCAAAGTCAATAATAATAGAAATCAAATAAAATGGAAATCAGAATTTCAGACAGGTTTTTTATATCAAAAGGCGAGAATTAATAGAAGCATATTGAAGGCATGCAGAGGATAACACGTGTCGGCCGGAGACTATGGCCGACCAAAATGGTTTCCCTGGATAAAGATGGAAAACAGTTGTTCTTATGATGAAAGAACTTTGGTAATATTCTATTTGATGAACTTTCCCCGAAGTATCTACAAGAGAGAAAACTTCAAATTCTCCAAATCAATAGAGAACCATTAATATAAATCCTGGTGGTGAGCATTTAAAATATATCTTTATGTGCAGAACAAAGGTAAAAAGATCATTCTAAAAATAAGAACATAGAGTATAAGGGCAATTGCTCTAAAAATATAGGTACATGGCAACTCTCAAATACTGAAAAGAGGTGGGCTCTAGGATGTGGAAAGGGTTGAAGAGTGCTACGTCTACCGTAAACAATCAAAAGTCTGCCGTAAATAATCAAAAGTTTCTGAGATTAACATCAACCCCCTGACTCTTCTAAATCATGACAGAGGGCAGTGCCTGTGGCTCAGTTGGTAGGGTGCTGGCCCCATATACCGAGGGTGGTGGGTTCAAACCCATCCCTGGCCAAACCACAACAAAAAAATAGCCGGGCATTGCGGCAGGCGCCTATAGTCCCAGCTACTCAGGAGGCTGAGGCAAGAGAATCACCTAAGCCCAAGGGTTGGAGGTTGCTGTGAGCAGTGTGATGCCATGGCGCTCTACCGAGGACAATAAAGTGAGACTCTGTCTCTAAATAATAATAAATCATGACAGAACTCAGAAAGCTGATGTGAGAGGACAATCAAGGGACCTGCATTCCAAGGACGGGTAGGTTTTCTGAAGGGAATGTGTGCAGATATGTTGGTAATATGGAAGTAGTTAAGAAGAAATTAGCTAAAAAATGTCACAAATTGCTAAAGGCTGAGTGCAAGATGCAGCGACACAGGTGAGTTGCGCTTACAGGTTTCCACGACCTCCCCGGATGCTTGTCAGGCTGTGGATGTGGAAGGAGGGGAAGTAGATCCTCTCAGTGGTGTAGGCCAGGGCACAGAAGGGCCTGCTCCCAGCCCTTCCCTGGGCTTCTCATCTACGGAGAGGCTTAAGTCGCTGGGGAAAGAGCTCTCATAGACCACAGGTGAAGACTCACTGCAACTGGGGAAGTTTAAAAGAAAAAATGGTATGTATTAGGGAGAAATAGAAAAAGATCCTTGGGCAGGATACCCATACGGTTATAGGGACTAGAATGGGTACAGGGACTAGAATCTTTGTCCTGTAGAAATCCACCAAAAGAAATGCCAGAGTACTGCTATCCCAGAAACTGCACACGGTCTGCATCCCAGCCCAGAAACTGCAGCAAGGTCTGCGTCTCAGCCCAGCAAGGTCTCCATCTCAGCCCAGGCACACAAAGGCAAGGTCTGCATCTTAGCCCAGAAACTGCAGCAAGGTCTGTGTCTCAGCCCAGCAAGGTCTCCATCTCAGCCCAGGCACACAAAGGCAAGGTCTGCATCTCAGCCCAGAAACTGCAGCAAGGTCTGCGTCTCAGCCCAGGCACACAAAGGCAAGGTCTGCATCTCAGCCCAGAAACTGCAGCAAGGTCTACGTCTCAGCCCAGCAAGGTCTGCATCTCAGCCCAGGCACACAAAGGCAAGGTCTGCGTCTCAGCCCAGGCACACAAAGGCAAGGTCTGCGTCTCAGTCCAGAAACTGCAGCAAGGTCTGCGTCTCAGCCCAGGCACACTGAGCCTGACTGAGAGTGAGGTGGGGCCAGGGAAATGGAGCCTCTCCCTACAAATCTATCAAATGAAAATGAAAGACCAAGGCAGAGCAGCGCTGTGGAGGAGAAAGGCAGAGAGGGAGACTCAGGACTGGAGAAGGCTCACAGCGGCAGTGCCACTCTCATGGTTGTCACACACACCTGTGACCTTCCGTCTTCTGGGTCCCACCCTGAGCAACCATGTAAAGCCGAGAAAGGGCACTCAGTAACAACAAACACTAACTAAAATTCTGGGACCGGAGAAGCAGATGACGATAGTGGGAATGTAAATTAATTCAATGTTCTGTAAAAGCTCATTTTCTTTTCAGTTTTCCCCATTGAGAGGGTAACGTGAACTTTTTACCTTTCTCTAGTCTCAAAACCTGTTTAGAGCAAATAATCGTAGAGGAGCTTTTCAAAGATCATGATTTCAGCATTATTCCTATTTCTAAAATGTAAACACTCCTTATGTCCTTATTTCATGTAAAAAATTATCAAATAATTTGTTATGCACTCATACAAGAGCATGGTTTTCCTATCGTGAAGCTCATTTTTTAATTCTATTTCCTTTCTCCTGCTCTCCCAGATGGTAGCATGTCTCACTCCTTCACACTCTTCTTATCTCTACTAAACACCACGTTAACAGTCCTTTCTTGACGACTCTTGGTGTAAAAACATGATCCCTTCCACAGCCATCAGTCATTTTCTTTTTGTTGAGACTGAGTCTCATCCTGTCACCCTCAGTAGAGTGCTGTGACATCAGAGCTCACAGCAAACTCAAACTCCTGGGCTCAAGTGATCCTCCTGCCTCAGCCTCCTGAGTAGCTGGGACTATGGACACCTGCCACAATGTAGAGCTAGTTTTTCTATTTTTAGTAAAGACAGGGTATTGCTCTTGCTCAGACTGGTCTTAAACTCCTAAGCTCAAGAGATCCACCTACCTCAGCCTCCTGGAGTGCTGGGAGGAAGGCATAAGCCCCTGGGCCCTGCCTCATCAGTTGTTTTCTAGTGCCCTTATGCCATTTTATGTTCTTTATAGAGATGATGGCATTTTACATTGTACATCAAGCTATCATACATATTTCCTGTTCACTATCTATCTTCCCCAACAGAATGTGAACTGCTAGAAAGTAGAGGCTATGTCTGTCCCAAGTTGTAACCCCACATTGTTAAGAATTCCCAATATGTCCAAGTTGCTTAATCTATACATTAGTATTAGTTTATATGCGCAACCATGTGCATCCCAGATACAGAACAATTTTTCGTTAGTACACCTCCTTTAGCTGCCTTTGAGTTTAGACAATCTGATGAGCACTCAATGCTTCTTCAACTATTATGAGAAAATGTGCAATTTGGTGGGTAATTTTAATAACAAGTAAAGTTATTGAATGAAATGACCCAATTACACATTACTTTTAATATCCATATTCATTTCCAAAGAAACAAAAACATTCAGAGTTCCATTTAGTATCTATTTGCCTAATTGGTTATTAATTTTGTGTTATATTTCCAAATTGGCATTAAAATCCCAAACATATTATTATCAGCTAATATTTTAGGGGAAAATGCTAAATGGCCTTGTTGTGGTCTAGAATATGAATTATATACCATATTAATGGTATATAGAATTCATATTATATATATTATGTACCATGTTAATGGTATATAGAATATGAATATGTATTATATACCCAATTAATACTGAAAAATGAAATATGATATTACTACATTATCTCCCTTGAAAGGCATGAATGATCCAGTCTTTTTAGTAGTTCTGCTTCTCATTTAAGCTTTAAAAAAGTTGGTATTTGAGTAATTTTTCAGTCTTATAGAAGTTTGGCTAAGGGACTGATACTTTCTGAGTTCTGGCATCGCACTGGACGTACCGGGAGGACTTTCTGATTCTTCACATCGGGCACAAAGGAAAACTACCGTGGAGGAGGAATGACTCCCAGTAAACAGGTTCCCAGGCACATGGACAAAGGGACAGGGACTGCAGAGGACTTCTGAGCAGTACCCAACACTAGCAACATACAGAACATATTTCAAGTAGTAGAAAACTCAAATGTTTGCATACAATTCATTTCAAATCAAGAATTTGCATTTTAAGACGTTACCTCAATGAGGTTATTGTATTGCTCTTAGAAAGGATGTTAGTTAATCACTACGTGCACTTTCTGTGATGTGTCTCTTCTTTAAACATGTTTACTAAGATTATATATATACATATACTACATATTTGAAAAAATATTCTTGGAAGGTTATTCTTTGAATTTCAGCTTTTCTTGTTAGTAGAACAAGAACTGGGTGAATTTAAATTTCCTTGAATAAATGACTGTATCCCATAAATAGGGATCACTGAACCCCAGCTGAGGATGAGTTGACTAAAATTGGGGGACATGCTTTCTCTTTGTTAACTTCTTCAATCACAGTCATCGTTTGGCAAAACTATCCCTCTCAGGACAGTGCTGCAAGTGACATAGAGTTGGCTTAATATTGGATATTAATGTAAGTTAGCATGTAAGCTTCCCGCCAGTAGCCAAGTTTAGTTTTGATTACTCCATACCAACCGTGTGAGTCATACAACCCTCGCTGTTTGCCAATACAGCAAAAGTATTGCATTAAGCAATTTATAGTGACTAGAGGACTCTTTAGCCTTTGAAACAATTCATGAATGTTTTCACAGAGCTCCCTTTTATTCTTCAGATCAATGTGGTCTGTGTCCATCCCTGTGAAAGGGTCTATATACCCCAAATTTCTTACAAAAAACCCAGGAAACAAAATTATCAGCTGGTCACCTTTACCAGAGTAAAGACGAAGACAGCTGGAGTCAGTGGGTTCGTTCCATCTAATGTCTAAAATGTCCACAATGAGGCTGAAAGTGTACAGGGAACATCTATAACCAGAATTAAATATTGGTCTCCCCTACAACTTGTCTCCCTAAACTTTATAATTCCATATATTATTTGTCATTACAATAAACTTTAAATGGAAAATAGCTTGTGTATCAGATGAAACTAACTTATAGCTTTCATAGGAAAGCTGTAACCCAATTATAGCCCAAGAATACGGGGAAAGGGGAGAAGGAGGGGAGGGCAAGGTGGAGGGAGGGTGATTGGTGGGATCACACCTATGGTTTATCTTATAAGGGAACATGTGAAATCTACTAAATGTAGAATATAAATGTCTTAGCACAACAACTAAGAAAATGACATGAAGGCTATGTTAACTAGTTTGATGAAAATATTTCAAACTGTATATAAAAACAGCAACTGTACCCCATGACTGTATTAATGTACACAGCTACCATTTAATAAAAAAAAAAACAAAAAAGAATTATGTATGGAATCTCCACGAATTTGGATCCTGGGTGCATATGCGGGGTTGAATCTTTGCAGTAGATTCAGACCTTGAGTGAGCCTGTTGGTTTTGTAAGCCTGTTGAGACGTCATGATTAGTTACTGTAACAAATGCCTGACTCTTAAGAAAAATAGGAACATTTGAAGGACAAATCTGTCATCTGCTCTTAAATAGCTGTGAGAAGAAGTTACTGATGCAAGCAAGGCTTCTCATAAGACAATTAAGGTTTCCTGGTATACAAAAGGTTTGTGCCAAACATCCCAGTCTGAATAAGTTTCTCTACTCTCTCTTTATGCTGCCGGAAGAAGTTTCTTCTTATTTCTCTGTGTACAATACATCCTCATTTTGGAAATCTACTTATTTTTGAAACTGCTTTAATAATGCCATCTGTCTTCCTTTTCCATCGAAGAATTAAATCTATATTCAATTATACAAGATATTTTTCATTGTTTAATCATGTCATTACCTATTTCCCATTACTTATAGACTTCAAAATGAATATAGACCTTCTCAGCTTGGACCCACAGGGATCTCACCATCCTCTAATGAATTTCAGAACGCTGCTGGTTACTCTTTTCCCTTTATTCATAAACTGATACTTTTAGAAATCAGATTTTATTAGAGAATGTTATTCACTTTAACTTTTCTTTCTTCAAAGTTCTCATCCCTCTTTTTCTGTCTGCTACAAACTTTTGCATGTCACGATGCTGTTTCTAAAAAATTTTGGACTATTTTTCTCTTTCTACTATTTCCATGATATAAACTTAAAATTATAGTGCAGACGTTGTATCTTCTAGAGTCAGGTTATCTGAGTCATAGCACCATAGTACTTTGATGGATATCTCTATACATGGAATATCTCATATGCACTTTCTGCATCTCTTGCTAGATTCCTAAATATTTTACCTTAAAAATTATATATATGATTAGATACCTAGAAATATATAGATAATATTAAATATCTCTATTTGTATATTTACCTTCTGATTGAAGATTAGACACAGAACTGAAGTTAGCACAAATTATTCCTTAAAATTGGTACACTAGGTTTTTATTTTAAAAATATGTTAGAAGAGTTTCTTATTCATTTAGGGTACCACGGCTATTCCTACCATAAACCTCAACGTTCTGTTGAGGGAGATTTTGTTGTCTCCTTTGCCATTTAGCATAATGGAATATTTATTTAAGGTGGCGTGTGAAGCGATTCATGCCCATTTATCATATAACTGCTAGAGTGACTTTCTAAAAATAAAAATCATGCTTCTACCTTGCTCAAAACATTCTGGGGGCTTCATATTGTTTCATATTGTTGAAGCAAAATCTAAACTCCCTGAGTCCTGCCAATGTTTCCCATTTTCAATCAGAGTATATTCAAATCCTGATATATCTTTATTAAACACATCCATAGGATCCATGCTTTAAAATTTTACTACTATTGTTTCCCTTACATAAAATTCTGCCCAAGTGCCCTGCGTCCTAACTTTTTGTTAGTGTAAGAAACACACATTGTGTCTATTTCAGAGAAAGGTCTTTTTTATCGCTCGCCAGTCTGCTTGGGCCGCTTTATCAGCCTGTTACAAAGGGAGTGGCTTGGGCAAGAGAAATTTTGTTTTCACAGTTCTAGAGTTAGGGAAGTGGGAATTCATGGGGTTTCTTGTAGAAAGCTGCCTTTCTTGGTGTGCTGAGAGGAGAGGGGAGGAGAGGGAATCTGAGAGTTTTAGAAATCAGATTTTATTAGAGAATGTTATTCACTTTATTTTCCTTATTCAAAGTTCTCATCCTTCTTTTTCTGTTTGCTACAAACTTTTGCATGGGATGGGATGGGAGGGGAAGGGAAAGGAAGGGGAGGGGAGGAGAGGGGAAGGGAGGGGAAGGGA
>CAUYTI010153312.1:0-14365 GCA_963575145.1 Galago senegalensis
AAGAGGAAGACTAAACAGTCCTTCAGTGGCTCACACCTGTAAACCCAGTACTTTGGGAGGCCAAGGCAGGGGAGCTCACAGGTTTGAGACCTCATCTTTATAAACAGCCAGATGCGGCTCGGCACCTGTGGCTCAAGCAGATAAGGCGCCAGCCACAGACACCTAAGGTGTCGGGTTCGAATCCCCAGCCCGGGCCCGCCAAACAACAATGATGGCTGCAACCAAAAAATGGCTGGGCATTGTGGCAGGTGCCTGTAGTCCCAGCTACTTGGGAGGCTGAGGCAGGAGACTCGCTTGAGCCCAGGAGTTGGAGGTTGCTGTGAGCTGTGATGCCATGGCACTCTACCAAGGGGGATAGCTTGAGGCTCCATCTTAAAAAAAAAACAAAACAGCCAGATGCTGTGGTGGGCACCTGTAGTCCCAACTACTCCGGAGGCTGAGGGAAGAGAACTGCTTGAACCCAAGAGTATAATGTTGCTGTGAGCTGTAATGCTACAACACTCTACTGGGGGCAACAAAGTGAGACTATCTCAAAAACAAACAAACAAAAAAACCCAGTCCTCTCAGGGGATAATTTCTGCCTACTGGGGGCTTCTATTTCACAGTGATGTTCTTCCAACTTTGCTGGCCACTGCTTTATAACAATGTCCTTTATATATACTTGATGTATTTATAACAATGCAGACAACATTCTCTCCAAGAAGCCTTCTTTGTTTACATCTCCTACTGGCCCATTCTTATGTCTGTCCCCATCCCCTACCACAATCAGTCTGTGAGCCTCATCAGGGTAGGGGCTGCACACCCACCTTATTCACCCAGAGAACTACTGCTCACTTGATAACAGGAGGATTTGTGAATATGATTTTTTTTTTTTGAGACAGTCTCTGTTGCCCAGGCTAGAGTACAATGGTGTTGGCTTAGCTCACAGCAACCTCAAACTCTTGGGCTCAAGTGATCCTCCTGCCTCAGTGCTCACCACGATGCCTGACTAATTTTTGTTTTTAGTAGAGATGGGGAGCTTGCTCTTGCTCTGGTTGGTCTTGAACACCGGACCATACAGAGTGCTAGGAATACAGACAGATGTGAGCTACGGCGCCTGGCTGTGAGTACAAATTTAACAAAATCAACTTTTGCAAGGCAGGGTTTAGCTCTTATTTCTCAGTAGCCCCAGGTCCCTGTAGTAATAGCAAACTTTTTTGAAACGGTTTCAAACTGTGCATTATGTATGGCCTAGGGGAGTTTAGTCAGACATATTGCTCAATGATTTCATCAATGATCTGAACCTGACCTGAAAACCTCAGTTCTCCAACCAACCTCATCTTTCCCATTCTGAAGCCCTAGTTCCCAACATCTGCAATTCCTCTCTTCTGCTAAGTATATTTACTTTTAAGACCCAGTGTTAAGTCTTATCTCTTGCAGAAGTCTTTCTCTTTTCCAGCTATTGAGTGAATTAAATTAAGTCACATCTCTTCTCCTTACCCTGAGCGCAAAAGAGGATAATCATTCTTGCTGAGTGTTGCAAGGCGTAAGGGATGGGAAAGCACCCTGTAAAGCACTGTACACAGGCAATTTATCTTTTCAGAGGGTATGTTCCCCTGGGTAGGCCCCCAGGGAAGGCAGACCCCTCTCTGCTCTCACAGAGGCCAACTCAGCCGCTCCGGGAGCCTTCCGCTCCGCTCCAATCCTAGAAGCGCCAACGCGAGCCAGAGAATCGCGGGCTCTTCCGCTGCCGGCCTCCGGCCCGCGGCCCCGCACGCGTCAGGCAGGTTAAGTTTCTGCTTCGGTCGACCCCAGAGGAGGAGACTGCGCCAGCCTTGCCCGAATGTCGGGAGAGGCCGAACCAAGCGCTGGGCAAGGCGATACGTACCACGGGCGGTGGGGCCTCCGGCCTCCGCACCAAGACTCCCCGGGAGGTGTCCGAGGTTCCCAGCACGGGTAGCTGCCGCCAGCCTTCCGGAAGCGCAGAGCAGGTACCCCTTCCACGGGGGGCGGGGCCTGCCGGTGCTTCCGCGTGCGTCATCAGGAGGCACCCGTCAAGGAGCCCACAATTGGATAGCTGGGGGCCGAGGCATGCTGGGATACCGCGGGTCGGTCTCCATAGCAACAGGCCGACAGGCACACAGGCCCTCTGTGCACTAGGAAGGCTGGCGTGCCTTTCTTAGCGCGGCAGCCCGCGCGGCTCGGTGCGCGGTCACCTCCCCCGGAGTGCAAAGGCAGAATGCGCCCCTCCACCCCGCTCAGGCAAGTAACGGAGCCAGCTGCGTGTGTGAACACTCGTTTATTTACACATTGTCATCCGTAGGCAGATACCAAGTCCCGCTTGCTTCAAGGTACAGTTCTCTGGCCCACAGAGCCTGCAGACCCCGCCTCCGCAGCCCCCGAGGACAGAGGCCTGAGTTTAGGCTTCTGCCCGAGAGCTAGGAGCTAAAGTCTCTTGCCTTCATCCGATTTCTTTCCGAATAGCCCGTTTTATTATGTACTAAGACGTCTCAGCTCCATCCCATTCATACTTTTTTCTCTTACTGTCCCTACCCACCCACACAAGATTGTTAATAATAACAACAATAATAATACTGTAATAATATTAATAATACTTCACATTTGTACGAAGCTTACAGAAATGTTTTCACATACAGCATCTCATCTGAGCCTCCAAACGATTCTGTGAGGTAGGTATTCTCACCTCCCTTTTTATAGACAGAGCAACCGAGGCTCAGAGAGGTAATGGGATTTGCTCAAGGCCACACAGCTAGTTAGTGGTAAAGCTAGGACTCAATCCCAGCACCCCATATTCAAGTCCAGTGTTTCAACACCACAGCTACCTCTGTAAAGTGGAGTGGCATTTCTTACTCCCCTCAGGCCTGAGGAGCAGCCTGAGGAGCCAGAAGCCTGAGACTTCTCAGACTAGGGGAAGGGGAGACTTCTCAGCAGCGTCGGGGAGAGTTGGGGTACTTGGCCTTCAACTCCTGTTTGAACTGGCGGTAAAGGATCTTATTGTGCTGATTTTCAGCCTCCTTTTGGGGATGGAATTTCAAGGCTTCTTTGAAGCCCTTATGAACCAGGAATCCTTCGTTCAGCACCTCAAAATCAAACCCCGCCACGTGCAGCTCACAGGCCTGTAAGAGGAAAGACAAGTCAGCAAAGTTTGATGACATCCACAGGGCAATGACTGACTTCCCTAAAGGCACACTCCAACTCCCCCCCCCCACCCACCGCATCTGGGTCTTCTACACCATCCAACCACCTCCTGAATTATGATCCCTCCTGCTTCACTGGCTCCTTTACATCCTGAGCTGCTCTTCATAGCTCTCTGTCCCCACCACACTTCCCTCCGCATTGTCCCTGCCCTGTCCCTTATAGGCACCTGGCTGATTCGATTGAAGCCGTACTGCCGAAAGCGCTCGTCGAAGGTGGGCACCTTGCCTCCAGCCACGTAGAATGGCTCCCAGGGGTCTTGCCAAGGCACGACGTAGGCAGGCCTCAGCAAGCTCTCTTCTGGCAAGTTGACCCAGCGGGAATAGTTGGTGGGCGCCTGGCAGGGCGTGCATAGCCCGTAATAGAAGGGCCGCACCTCGCCCACCTGGTATAGCTGCAGCAGCTCCGTCTTACTCATGGGCATGCGGCGGGCTCGTCGGATCTCAAAGGCAGGCACCACCAGTGCTGTGCCCCCCCACTGGTTGCTCTGATCCAGCATTTCCCGCAGGCCTCTCCACAGCCCCTCGCTAGGCACCATGTCCACGTCGATCACCAGCGCATAGTTGGCTCCCTCACGAGCCAAATTCCTCAGCAAGTTATTGGGGTAGGAAACGTTGGTACCCAGAGCATAATTGATCCCAGGCTGGGCCACCCTGGCTAGCTTGTCAAAAACCTCCTGGCAGGACCGCAGCAGGGCAAACTCCCCCGGCTCCCGGGGATCAGGCACGGCGGCCTCATAACGCGAGGGGCAAACGAGATGCATGGCGACTCTGGCACGCATGTCGGGGCAGTGACTACTCAGCGCGTAGGCCAGCACCGTGGCCAGCTGCGCCTCCTCCTTGGTGGCTGCGAACACCGACACGGACAGAGGGCCCTCCCAGCGCTCTAGCAGGCCCGACAGATGCAGCAGGTTGTCCACGCTGGCGTGCGTGGCCAGGATCACATCGTTGGGGTCCATGGTAGTCTTCAGTAGGCCCCTGTAGACGCGGTAATCACCGCTGGCGTCCAGGACGCCTCCGGAGGCTAGCGCCGTGCGGAGCTGCGCTTTGACCTGGTCCACGGATCGCGGGGACGGGGGGAAGAATTCAAAATACTGGTCTTGCTCCTCTTGCCCATGCAGTCCGGAAAGCAGCGACAGGTAGAGCAGCTGCAGCATCGCCACTAGCATGAGCGCGGCCAGCAGCAGCTGGTAGAAGGCGCACCGGATAGCATAGGACATCTGCATGGTTCTTGGGGCTCAGGGCGCGCAGCAGAGACCACCCGGCCACAGCCTCCGCCAGCAGCCGCAAGCCCGGATTTACCGCAGACTGCCGAGTGCAGCCGACGCGAGCCGAGGCCGGCCGAACCCACGCGCAGCCCCGCCTTCCCCGCCTCCGCCCTGCTCGCCCCAGCGAGAGGGGAGGAGCTTCCGTCGTGGCGGTTGCGAGCTCGGTAAACTCCGGCGGCTCCGCAGCTGGGGTCCCCTTCTGTTTTCTCCCGGTCGGCGCGGGACCCCAACACCAAGCGCGTCCCGAAGCTCCAGCGCGCATTACGTCTAGGGGGAGGAGAAACCTCTGCCCGGTTCGGCTGCAGCTTGTGCCTGATGGCGCGGCTTCCTGGCCTGAGCCGGAGGAAAGGAAATGGAAGCATTCCCCTCTCCGTGCGGTCTCTCTCCTACCTGAATCCTTTGGCGTAGGTGTTGGGGGTGGAGAGTGGGTACCCGGAAGGTGTGAGGAGATGAGTGATAAGGGAATGTGGAGAGAAACGTCGAACGTGGGACGAGGTGGCCGAGTGGTTAAGGCGATGGACTGCTAATCCATTGTGCTTTGCACGCGTGGGTTCGAATCCCATCCTCGTCGGGTCCTGTTTTATGGGTGTCTTAATTTTCCACATCCTGCCTGTCCGGAGCAGCAAACTGAAGAAAGCTGAATTGGGCGTGCGAGTGGAATTCTGTCCAAGTAGGGGCTTTCTCTCCTGTTTGTCCACTCTCTGTGTCCCTCCTGCTCACACTCAGGTATCTGAACTGGGCGGGGAGCAAAGGTCTGCTGTTCTTTCTCCCTGGGGCCCAGGGGAGATAGAAGGTCCAGGGGTCAGCCATACCTCAAAGACTGGAACTGGGAATCGGGCCAGTGCCAAGTTGGGGGCCAATATGTTTTCTGCAGGAATTAGAGAAACCCCACCGGAGCTGACCTCCTCCCCATCAGAAGTAGTGGAACTTGGTGGGGGGAGTTGTGGTGGTGTTTGATTATTTAAATTATTACTGTACTCAGGCTACTGATACACTCCCACCCCTTCTCTCAGGGTGAAGATCTTGTGTCCACATGCCCCTTCCCCACATACACAAATCCTCCTAAGCAGATAAGCCTCCAACAGTCCACCACCAGCCACTGTATACAGATGGTGCTTAATATTTGTTTACCCATGGACTCTTTAGAAGAGAGGCTGCTGATGGAGACTTTACCTCTTACATGTTTACATGGATGGAGCTGGAACATATACTTCTTAGCAAAGTATCTCAAGAATGGAAGAAAAAGTATCCAATGTACTGTTACTATGAAACCAATTTATAGCTTTCTTATGAAAGCTATAACCCAATTATAGCCCAAGAAGGGGAGAGGGGAGGGGGAAGGATGGGTGGAGGGAGAGTAATTGGTGGGACCACACCTACAGTGTGTCTTACAAGGGTACCTGTGAAATTTACTAGGTGTAGAATATAAATGTCTTTTTATTTTATTTATTTTTGCAGCTTTTGGCCAGGGCTGGGTTTGAACTCTCCACCTCCGGTATATGGGGCCAGTGCCCTACTCCTTTGAGCCACAGGCACCACCCGAATATAAATGTCTTAACACAATAACTAAGAAAATACCGTGAAGGCTATGTGAACCAGTTTGATAAAAACATTTCAAATTGTATATAAAACCAGCACATTGTATCCCATGATTGCATTAATGTACATAGCTATGATTTAATAAAAAAAATTAAAAAAAAGAAGAGAGGCTGCTGCTAAATCAGGTACTGGCTATGTAATCAACACTCAACCTTCCCAGTCCAGTCAGGGTGGCCCTTGTAGGGCAGAGTGCTCGGAGTCTTGGGAAGGTAGGTTGGGACTGACTGGGGAGGGCCTCAAATGCCAGGATATCTGCCCAGTTATCCCACAGGCAGTAGGATGTCACGATGGTTGAGTTGAAGAGTGACTAGAAAACATTTATTTTGCAGCCTAGGGCAATAGCACCTGTTAAGAACCTGCCAGAGTCTGTGTTAGGCACCAGGGATAGGGCATTGAAGAACACACAGGTACTGTCCTTGAAGGTTTTCATTGGCGACCTTTGCCAGAGAGGGAAGAAAAGGCAAGTGCAGATTCCTTAAGCACAGGCCTTCTGAACTGGAGCCTCAGAAGCCAAATTAACCACCATGATGAGTTTCCTTTTACCTGCTCAGTGTTTAAGGTCTTAAAAACATTAGTAATGGCTTGGCGCCTGTGGCTCAAGCGGCTAAGGCGCCAGCCACATACACCTAAGGTGGCGGGTTCGAATCCCCAGCCTGGACCCACCAAACAACAATGATGGCTGCAACCAAAAAATAATGGCCGGCGCTGTGGCGGGCGCCCGTGGTCCCAGCTACTTGGGAGGCTGAGGCAGGAGACTCGTTTGAGCCCAGGAGTTAGAGGTTGCTGTGAGCGTGATGCCATGGCACTCTACCCAGGGGGATAGCTCGAGGCTCCGTCTCAAAAAAGTAAAAAAAAAAATTAGTAATTAACTTTAGTAAATCCAGAGATTTCATGTAAAATCCACATTTTCAGTTTCTGTTTTGAATTCTGGAAGGAATTGTGGCGGGCTCCTGTAGTCCCAGCTACTTGGGAGGCTGAGGCAAGAGAATCACTTAAGCCCAAGAGTTTGAGGTTGCTGTGAGCTGTGACACCACGACATAGTGACACTCTGTCTCAAAATAAATAAATAAAACAATTCTGGAAGATCTGGAGATGCCAGGCCTTCGTCCCCACAAGGTGACATTGGCATCAGAGTGGCTCTCCCTTTGGAAATAGTCTTCTCTCTGCCAGAGTCCCAACCCTGCCCCCTCCCTAGTTACTTCCACCCTCTGAGCATTCTCGTTTCATCTATAGTGCTCACACAATTCCCATGTACCACCTTGACTATTAAGATTCTCCTGGTTATCTGCCCACAGGTCCCCAAACACACAAAATGTTTGGCACATAGCAGGCGTCAATACTTGTTGAGGTATCAAGATTGAGGGAAATCACATGGAGGCCCCAGAAGGCGGCCAAAAGCCTGCTGCTGTGGGCAGAGGTACCTGGGACGTGGGAGACTCAAAGGCCAGTGTTAGTAACCACTAGCAAGGGGTCTGCTGATGTCCTCAGTGCAGGCCAAATGCAGGTCACTGCCAGGTGTATTGAATGTGAGAGTAAGAAATCTGTTTTACTCAAAGTCTACCGATTTAAATGTCAATCTCATCTAAAAAATACCTTTGTTGACATCTAGAATAGTGTTTGATCAAATATCTAACTCCTGTGGCTTAGCCTAGTTGACATATAAAATTAACCATAAGACTTGTACTGCTCTTTTATGCAGGCCCCTGGGCTCCTCTCTCTTCCCTTCCACTGTTTCAGCCAGACCCCAGACTCACTGGCCCTGCAGATCCCACTCCACCTCCCTTTCCAGTTGGTTTCTCTTGTCTAGACCCACTACCACCTACCCTTTAGGGGTCTGAATTGGTGCCATGCCAGACTGGGCCATTCACAAGTGGGTATCTTCCAGAGGCCAGTCAATTTCAACCAGGTACTGTCTCAAGTCATTTAACGGCCTGATTGAGGCTAGAAGACAATATATTAACTCTTCACTTGTCCCAAGGTGAAGGCCAATGGCTACAGTTTCCTGAGGTCCTGTCATATGTCAGCCCAGACCAAACACTTTTCCTACCCTGAATTCTCCCAACCACTGTTCAAAAGAGTTGTGTCCGTTTCCCTCATGTCTTTCTCCCTCCTCCCAGAGTGCTGTCATCCTCGTCTGCCTCCCCACGCTTGTGGCTTACATGGTCTGACTTTGGTAGCTGCTCCCAAGTCATTTGCTGAAAGGACTAAAATATTGTCTGAATCAACAAGTTCATGCTTGGCTGTCCACCCACTGTCCCACATGGAACCCATGGGTCTCTTAGGTACTGTTCTTAGAAAACAGGGCAGAGCGTGAGCTCTGAACTTGGAATTCAGGTGGTACTGTGTGGTCTTGAGCAAGGCATTATTTTATTTTATTTTTTATTTTATAGTCTCACTTTATAGTCACCCTTGCTAGAGTGCCATGCTGTCACAGCTCTCAGCAACCTCAAACTCTTGGGCTCAAGCTATTCTCTTGCCTCAGCCTCCCGAGTAGGTGGGACTACAGGCGCCCACCAGAATGCCTGGTTATTTATTTATTTATTTATTTATTGCAGTTTTTTGGCCGGGGCTGGGTTTGAACCTGCCACTTCTGGCATATGGGGCTGGGGCTCTACTCCTTTGAGCCACAGGCACCACCTGGCTATTTATTTTTTATTTTATTTTATTTTTGGAGACGAGATCTCGCTCGGGCTCAGTTTGGTCTCAAACCTATGAGCTCAGACAGTCCACCCGCCTTGGCCTCTTAAGTGCTAGGATTACAGGCCACTTTTTTATTTTAAATAACTTTAAAAAAAATTTTTTTTTTTTTTTAGACGGAGCCTCAAGCTATCCCCCTGGGTAGAGTGCCATGGCATCACACTCACAGCAACCTCCAACTCCTGGGCTCAAGCGAGTCGTCTCCTGACTCTGCCTCCCAAGTAGCTGGGACTACAGGCGCCCACCACAACACCTGGCCATTTTTTAGTTGCAGCCATCATTGTTGTTTGGTGGGCCTGGGCTGGGGATTTGAATCCGCCACCTTAGGTGTATGTGGCTGGCATCTTAGCCGCTTGAGCCACAGGCGCCAAGCCACTTTTTTTTAAAAATTAAGGGGAAATACACATAACTTAAAATTAACCATTTTAAAGTGTACAATTCAGTGGCATTTAGTACATTCAGGATGTTATACAACTACTTTATCAAGTACCAAAACATTTCCATCACTCCAAAGAAAACTCCATACCCATTAAGCAGTTACTTTCCACACTCCCCGGCTTTCTGTCTTTGTGGATTTGCCTGTTTTGGATATTTCAAATATGTGAAATCATACAACGTGTGGCCTTTGGTGTCTGGCTTCTTTTACTTAGCACAGGACTTGCTGGGTCATGTGGTAGCTCTATGCTCAGTTCTCTGATGAACTGCCAGATTGTTTTCAGTGGTGGCTATACCATTTTATACCATTTTATAATCTCACCAGCAATGGATAAGAGTTCTTCGCTAACATTTGATTTTTGGCATTAAAGAAATCATTAATACTATAATCATCCTAGTGGGCATGTAGTGGTATCTGACTTTGATTTTAATTTGCATTTCTCTGATAATTAATAATGTTGGGTGTCTTTTCTCACACTGGCTATGTGTATATCTTCTTTGGAGAAATGTCTATTCAAGTCCTTTGTCCATTTTTGATTGGGTTGTCTTTTTATTACTGAGTTGAAAGAGTTCTTTATAGATTCTGGAACTAAACCCCCTCCCCTTTTTTTGAGATAGAGTGTCACTCTGTCGCCCAGGCGAGATGCAGTGACATCATCATAGCTCACTACAACCTTCAACCCCTGGGCTTAAGCAATCTTCTTGCCTTAACCTCCCAAGGAGCTAGGACTACAGTTGCATACCCCCACACCTGGCTAATTTTTAATTTTTTGATAAAGATTAGCATCTTGTGGGCGACGCCTGTAGCTCAGTGGGTAGGGCGCTGGCCACATAAACTGAGGCTAGCAGGTTCAAACCTGGCCCGGGCCAGCTAAACAACGACAACTGCAACAAAAAAATAGCCAGGCATGTGGCAGGTGCCTATAGTCCCAGCTACTTGGGAGGCTAAGGCAAGAGAATCACTTAAGCCCAAGAGTTTGAGGTTGCTGTGAGCTGTGATGTCACGGCACTCTACCAAGGGCGACATAGTGAGATTTTGTCTCTCAAAAAAAAAAAAAAAAAGATTAGCATCTTGTTATCTGGGCTGGTCTTGAACACATGGCCCCTAGTAGTCTTCCTGTGTTGGCTGCTTAGAGTGCTAGGATTACAGGTATGAACCACTATACCTGGCCCCAATTAATCTGTTTTTTCTGATGTTACTCATGAGTTTGATGTCATATCTAAGAATTCATTGCCAAATCCAAGGTAATGAAGATTTGCCCTTACATTTTCTTTTTTTCTTTATTTTTTTTCTTTTTGTAGAGACAGAGTCTCACTTTATTGCCCCCGGTAGAGTGCTGTGGTGTCACTCAGCTCACAGCAACCTCCAGCTCTTGGGCTTAGGCGATTCTCTTGCCTCAGCCTTGGGAGCAGCTGGGACTATAGGCACCCACCACAATGCCTGGCTATTTTTTTGTTGCAGTTTGACTGGGGTCAGGTTTGAACCCACCACCCTCGGTATATGGGGCTGGTGCCCCACCCACTGAGCCACAGGTGCTGCTCTACCCTTACATTTTCTAAGAGTTTTATAGTATTAGTTCCTATGTTTAGGTCATTGATCTATTTAGTGTTAGTTTTTGCTTATGGTAAGTAAGGGCCCAAATTTGTTAAAGAAGCTTTTTCTCCCATTGTCTTGGAAATTTTGTCAAAAGTCAATTAGCCATAGATATGTAGATTTATTTTTGGTCCCCCCCCTTTTTTTTGAGACAAAGCCTCAAGCTGTCCCCCTGGATAGAGTGCCTTGACATCACAGCTCACAGCAACCTCCAACTCCTGGGCTCAAGGGAGTCTCCTGCCTCAGCCTCCCAAGTAGCTGGTACCAAAGGCTCCCGCCACAACGCCTGGCTATTTTTTGGTTGTAGCCGTCATTGTTGTTTGGTGGGCCTGGGCTGGATTCGTACCCGCCACCTTAGGTGTATGTAGCTGGCACCTTAGCCACTTGAGCCACAGGTGCCAAGTCTATTTCTGGTCCCTTAATTCTACTCCATTGGTCTATATGTCCATTCTTATTCTACAGGTTTGATTACTGTAGCTTTGGGGTAAGTTTTGAGATTAGTAAGTATGAATCCTCTAACTTTGTTCTTTTTCTTTTTTTCCCTATATTTATTTATTTACTTCAGATTAATGTGAGGGTACAAACAACTAGGTTACAATGTTTGCATTTGTTAGTAAAGTCCCTCTTGTAGTTGTGTCCTGCACCCATTACACTTATATTGTGCCCATTAAGCGGGAGCACACAAATTCCCTCCCTCCTCACCTCTCTTCCTTCCCTCCTTTCCGCTTCCCCCAAATTGAATTGAAGTGAGTTTTTCTCTTATGTGGGTGTGTCTTAGATCATTTACTGGCTTCATATTAGTATTGAGTACATTGGATACTTGCATTTCCTTTCTTGTGATAACTTTGTTCTTTTTAAGTGTTGTTTTGGCTGTTCAGGGTTGCTTGCAATTTCATACTAATTTGAGAAAAGGATTTTCAATTTCTGCAAAAGAGGAATTTTTATAGGGATTGCATCAAATCTGTGTATCACCTTGGGTGGTATTGCCACCTTAACAATGTACATCTTCTGATCCATGCACATGAAATATCTTTTCATTTATTTACGTCTTCCTTCATTTATTTTAGCAATGTTTTATGATTTTCTTTTCTTCTTTCTTTTCAGTTTTTGGCCAAGGCTGGGTTTGAACCCACCACCTCCAGTATGTGGGGCTGGCACTCTACTCCTTGAGCCACAGGCACCACCCAGTGTTTTGTAATTTTCAGTATACAATTTTTTTACTTCTTGGGTTAGTTTGTTCCTAGGTATTTTATTCTTTTGTATTCTATTGTAAAAAGGGTTGTTTTCTCAATTTCTTTTTCAAATTGTACTTTGCTCATGTGTGCAAATGCAATTAAAAATTTCATGCTAATTTGAATCCTGCAACTTTGCTGAATTCATTTTTTTTTATTTTTTATTTTTATTTATTTATTTATTTTTGAGACAGAGTCTGAAGCTGTTGCCCTGGGTAGAGTGCTGTGGCATCACAGCTCACAGCAACCTTAAACTCTTGAGCTTAAGTGATTCTCTTGTCTCAGCCTCCAAGCAGCTGAGACTACAGGCGCCCACCACAATGCCTGGCTATTTTTTTGTTGCAATTGTAATTGTTGTTTAGCTGGCCGAGTCGGGTTCAAGCCCTCCAGCCTCAGTGTATGTGGCCAACGCCCTACCCACTGAGCTAGGGGTACCACCCCCAAATTTATTTATTAACTCTAATAGTTTTTTGTGTGTCTGTGTGTATTCCTGTGATTTTTTATATTTGTATAAATTATATTTCCATGAATATAGACAGTTTTGCTTCTTCCTTTCCAACCTGAATGCCTTTTATTTATTTTTCTTGCCCAATTGCACTAACTGTAACTTTCAGCACAATGTTGAATAGATGAAATGGTGAAAGTGGGCATCTTTGTCTTGTTCCTCATTTTAGGGAGAAGGCTTTCAGTCTTTTACCATTGAGCATGGTATTGCTTGTGGAGTTTTCATTAAATGTTCTTTATCAGATCGAGGGACTTTCTCATCTATGTTTCCTTGTTTGTTCATTAATTTTTATCTCGAAAGCATGTTGGACTTTGTCACATGGGTTTTGTGTGTTGGTTTAGATGACCGTGTGTTTTGTCCCTTCCATTCTATTAATAGAGTGTACTACTTTGATTGATTTTCCTACGTTGAACTACCTTGCATTTTTGGAGTAAATTCCACTTTGTTATGGTGTATAATTCTTATTTATTAACTTATTTACTTTTGAGACAGTTTCACTGTGTTCCCCTCGGTAGAGTGCCATAGTGTCACACTCACAGCAACCTCAAACTCTTAGGCTTAAGCAATTCTCTTGCTTCAGCCTTCCAGGTAGCTGGGACTATAGGCACCCACCACAACGCCCGGCTGTTTTTCTGTTGCAGTTGTCATTGTTGTTTAGCAGGCCCGGGCTAGGCTCAGACCCACCAGCCTCAGTGCATGTGGCTGGTGCCATAATCCCTGTGCTACGTGCACTGAGCCATGATGTTCTCTTATAGTCCTTTTTATTTCTGTGCACAGGGACACTTTTGCATGTTGCATTATTGTGCTTTTCTGACACTGTATTTTATGCAAGTTGAAGGTCGATGGCATCCCTGTGCTGAGCAGGCCTATCCGGTGCTCACTTCGTCCCTGTGTCACATTTTCATAATTTTCATGATACTTCAGACTTTTCTTTTTTCTTTCTTTCTTTTCTTTTTTTTTTTTTTGAGACGGAGCCTCAAGCTATCCCCCTGGGTAGAGAGCCATGGCATCACAGCTCACAGCAACCTCCAACTCCTGGGCTCTAGCGAGTCTCCTGCCTCAGCCTCCCAAGTAGCTGGGACCACAGGCGCCCGCCACAACGCCTGGCCATTTTTTGGTTGCAGCCATCATTGTTGTTTGGCGGGTCTGGGCTGGGGATTCAAACCCACCACCTTAGGTGTATGTCGCTGGTGCCTTAGCCACTTGAGCCACAGGCGCTGAGCCGATACTTCAGACTTTTCATTATTATATCTGTTATTGTGATCTGTGAGCAGTGATCTTTGATGTTACAATTATAATTGTTTGAGGCACCATGAACCAAGTCCATATAAGATGGCAAACAAAATCAGTAAACACTGTCTGTGTCCTGACTTTCCATTGACTGACCATTCTCCCATCTCCATCCCTCTTGTCAGGTCTCCCCATTCCCTGAGACACAATGATGTTTAAATTACGTCAGATAATAACCCTACGATGGCTTCTGAATGTTCAAGAGAAAGGAAGAGTCACACATCTCTAAATAAAAAACTAAAAATGATTAGGCTCAGTGAGGAAGGCATGTTAAAAACCAAGATAGAGGCTCGGCGCCTATAGCTCAACCGGCTAAGGCGCCAGCCACGTACACCTAAGGTGGCGGGTTCGAATCCCCAGCCCGGACCCGCCAAACAACAATGACGGCTGCAACCAAAAAAAAAAAAAGTAGCCGGGCGTTGTGGCGGGCGCCTGTGGTCCCAGCTACTTGGGAGGCTGAGGCAAGAGACTCGCTTGAGCCCAGGAGTTGGAGGTTGCTGTGAGCTGTAATGCCACGGCACTCTACCCAGGGGGACAGCTTGAGGCTCTGT